>SNQJ01S0029446.1:42204-58863 GCA_010110895.2 Picea sitchensis | reverse complement strand
CAAGTGCAAGAAAGATGGTCAGAGGCGTTTTGACTTTAAATGTGTCGATGGAAAGCTCGAAGAAGAGGAAGAAGAAAGAGCGGAAGTCGTGTGATTGCAGAGTGAGTGCTGAGGAAGACCAGATCAGACAGACAGATGAAAGTTCTAGTGTTGTATTGTAATTTGTTGTGATTAAGTATTGTAATTTGTAAAGTAAGCATTAAGGGAGGGTATTAGAATAAATCTTACTTTAGGAGACTAGATTGGGTTGGTTGAAGATTTGTAGGAGGCTGTTGAGATATCTTCTCAACCACTCCCTCCAAATATGGAATCGGTTGGATCTGAACCCAACTATATATTTACCTATGTATGTGTGTAACATTGCAGTAATACAATCTAAGTTTGTGTGAATACTGTGTGCTTCTGCTCTCATGGATTTTAACAATGGCTTCTAGAAACCATGGACCATTGAAAAAAACAAAGTTGTTTCATTCTTTAAACTGAATAAAGAAAGGCAAAATAACCCTTACCATAGCAATAACATAGGACTTTACCTTTCACATGAGGAACCCATTAAGTTTGGATCGATGTTTCTAGGGTTTTGTGATTCCACCACACCCATGAACATTTTAATGAAGTCTTTTTTTATGTCCAAAACTTATTTTCTCTTAGTACATGTGTAAAGGGAATGTTAAATTTGGAGACCCCTCAGGCTTTTTAATATGTCTTAGTCTAAAGTTTTGGTCATTTGAGAATATTTTTGGGTGATATTAATCTAAAATTCAGTTCAAAATAACAATTTAAATAACAGAAAATTGTGATAAAAAAATCAAAACATATTTATCAAAAACAAAATTGTTGCAAGTTGCAGATTCATCAAATGAAAAAATAGGGCCACTACAGCCATTCTTCTAACACGACCATGAACAATAACGTTAAAAATTTAGCACTGCAATTTGGAAGAACGTGTAAACCTGGCCACTTGCTATGACATTAAACCTTGACCTTGACGGAATCACTTCCTTGATGGATGGAGGAGAGGTGTAATGTGACTGGAGCAAAATGTATGTGAATCACCTTCCTGAATAAGGGAGGGGAGATGCACTTTGAATGCAGCGAAACGCACGTTAAAGATAGGGTTTGGTTGAAAAGGTGGCTGAAAATGAAGTTGAGACATTGAAAAAGGAGACAAGATTGATGGACGGGTTGCTCTACAAATTACTGAGGTGTTGGCGTATTACCTTGGGCTGTGAGTGGCAAGCCACGTACATTCTTGAAGACTTATGGGCTACGTGAGCAACACAGAAAATGAAGCCATAAATTTCAAAATAAAATTTGAGAGATGAAGGAGGCGGGCCATGGTAAAATCTTTTATTATTTCTTCCTTTCTTTTCTTGAAATAGAAGAACAGTCCAATCTTGTCGACGCCATCTCTGCATTTATTTTTCAAGGGATTTCATCAATATAATCATTATAATTAGCTTAAACTTTTGACTCTGCAAATATCTGTCAGCATAGATTTATTTTAACTTAGATTTTACTAAGTGTTGAGAGGGATCAATTTTTTAGAATGAGTCTCTCAGCTCAACAACATATTATTTTTGTGGAAGTCATCTGTGTAATTTAATGGTTATCATGATGATAATTAGCGTAAACTTTTGATTCTCAGCAAATATGTGTCAACATAGATTCATCTTAACTTCGATTTTATTAAGCGTCTAGAAAGATCAAATCTCTAAAATGAGCATGTCAACTCAACAACATATTATTTCTTCCTTTATTTTGTTGAAATAGAAAACCGATACAATATTATAGGTGCCACCTCTGCAACTCAATGGTTGTCATCACTATAATTAGCGTAAAATTTTGACTGTCTGCAAATATCTACAAAACATTATTTCTTCCTTTGTTTTTTTTTTGAATTAGAAGACCGGTCCAATCTCGTGGATTCAATGGTTGTCATCACTATAATTAGCGTAAAATTTTGTCTGTCTGCAAATATCTACAAAACATTATTTCTTCCTTTGTTTTTTTCGAAATAGAAATTATTTCTTCCTTTGTTTTTTTGAAATAGAAGACCGGTCCAATCTTGTGGATGCCATCTCTCCAATTCAATGGTTGTAATCACTATCAGCTCAAGTGCATCAGTCCATTTCAACCTTTCATAAATGTTTACGAAGTGTTTCAGCTGTCGTTATGGAGTGTTGCCTCAGACATAGTATAAAACGTTATCACCATATCTGCCAATGTCTTTAGCTCATCATCAAGAAGAGTTTTGAAATCTCCACTGAAATTGAATGCATGATCAATCGATAAGTCCTCATGAAATCTTAAGCCACTCATATCACAACATTGTTATCACGATAAGCACCATATGTGACCTTATAAGACAAGGTGGAGCCAACTTAAAATCACGAGCTTCTTGTTAATTGTAAGGAACATGCAATTGATATCAAGAACATATTCTAACCACCACAAGAACATATTCTAGAAATTATAATAATATATTTTTAGGTCTTTTATATATTCTTAGGTCTTTTATATATAATTTAATAAGTAGACTCTTTACTAAAAAACTTTTCATATTTATACACATGATGACTTTTCAGATTTTAAGCTCTTTACTAAAAAACTTTTCATATTTATACACATGATGACTTTTCAGATTTTAAGATTTCCCTCACATCTTAAAAAGCTCTTCATGGACCACATTTGTTTGGTCAAAAACATTGAATAAAAAACTGATGCGATGAATCCGAAAAAACCATCTTATATTTAGACAATGTAATCAAACTTTAATTTATGCCCCTTTTAAAAATACCTCTACTTGATTACATGGGCTTGTTTTTCTTCATCATAGAGGTTGGAAGGGGTTGCCTTCCAATAGATTATAAGCATATTACAACTCCTACTCCTACTTAATATCCTTATTGAACTTTCTATACATAAAGGAAATTTGATAGCCACATACCCATAAGAAGGCCACAGTTTTTAATATGAAATCCTCCCACCAAAATAATCCACCCTTGATCCTAGGCCTTTGTAATAGATTTCAATTGCCTTGGATAAGCACATTGCATATAGTCTTAGAGATGAGAAACATTTAAAATGAAATGAATATTGTGTAGTCTCACTTTTTCTTCTCATCATGAAAGGTTAGTGGTACAAGAGTGGCTTCCCTTGGGGATTGGATAGGTCAACCACCATTACAATCAAAGTTGAAATATTTAAAGCCCAATTAACTGGGCTTTATCGGGCCTTCCCATAATATTTGTTGCAACCAATATTTTTTGTAAGCACGTGGAACTAGGGGATGCTACAGAAAATACTATAGAATATTGCATAGAAGTCCACATATGCACGCAATAGAAGTGGATATGCATGAGTATGCTTCTATGTATCGAGGCCCTCACAACAAAAAAAAACATTCGAAGGGAACAAAAGTATCACAAAGTATCATGAGCATAAGACATGGAACACATAGTTAGCAAGATAGCGGATTACAAATGTGCAGCTTAAAATAATGTTGTTGGTGGAGTTGCTAAATACTTTATATTTGTGTTTTATGTGTGGGAATTATATATCATGCATAGTTATGTTTCCTTAAGTTCCTTAATGAATGTTATGGTACGTATGGTTACATTTATTTCTTCATGGTTATTTTGCGTTGAGACTATTACATTATCTCTTGGTTAGAGCATGTGTTGCACCATTTTGATTCATCCTAGTTTAGATCACGATCATGCTACTTAGAAGGGTATTGTTTCCTAACTCCATTGATATGTAAACTTAATAACCATGTATGAGTGGAAATAATAATAATAATAATAATCTATTTTTAAGGTCACGGCTAAGCCAACACACCAAATTGGTGTATGAGACCCCCTTGTTTGTGGGACAAGGGACCCCCTCCGCCCAGCGATTTGACTGGTAAAGTCTACGAAAGTATACATACCCTACCCCCCTCTGGATTTGAACCTGTGACGTCTTAAGAGGAAACACATGTTCTTAACCATTAGGCCCACTCAGGCTGTATATGGAAAAGAGGGTGGACTTAATGTGTTTAGGGTTATAAAGAATTCATCGATAGGTATACATAGTAAATGTGTTAAGTGAGCATTAAGAACATGCTCAAAAGTATGAAAAGTTGAAGGAAAATTGGTTATAGGATCAAATGAGTAGGACTTGTACCTGAAAATTTAGTAATTGGCTAGATTAATTAGTGTACTATGTGGAATATGGAAGAACATATAATGAATGATTTCCCAATGGTTTAGTGGTATATCGATGGTGCACCAAAACCTTACTGCATGAATACAAGGTGTAATGTTGCAAGATTTTCAACAAGTTAAGGCATGAGCTACATCGATGCACTTTTGATGCAAGAGCATCGCCTTCAAGGACGACAACACACACGTGGAGGCAAACAGAGGACATCCTAGCAATGACAGAATTTCAAATCGAGCATTAACTCAAAATTTAAATGGGTTGTTGAGATATTTTTGTAACAAGATTTTTAAATGTAACTTGTTTGTAAAGTCTCTAAGGACTGTAAGAGACTACATATATGGAGTGTCGACTCTATCTGGTAGTAATTAGCAGTTATTGTAATAGGACATAGCCGGTGTTAGTTTTGAAGTTTGAAATGATAGGTTTCAGAACAAGACAAGAGAGCTCATGGAGTCGGTCCTTAGATAGTTTTTCAGTATTGTATTGGAATAGATCAGGATGCATCAGATCATAATGTAATAGACAAAGTAGAATATAATAGAGTAGGAGAAATACTGTGTAATTTTAGTTTTCATGGGTAATAGAAAAGATAGAATTGTCCCGAACTTGGACTGTGTTCATTTGGCGTATGATCCAATGAATTTCTGTATTCTGTATATTGTTTTTATTTCATTCTCGTTCATGTATGAGAGTTCGAGAAGGTGATTGTATGAGTCTGTAACAAAACTGGATAAGTTTCAATTGTTTTTCTTCTGAACCTTGTATGCAAGGTGTGCATCCCAAACGCAAGGTGTACATTGACTGAGTCTCAGAACGAATCAGAGAAGGGTTTAGAGAGAACAAAGGAAACTTGAGAATCCAGGTGCAAGGAGTGCACAAAGTCTAGAAACGACCAAGTGTCAAAGAACCAGGAAGGGAAAATGCCAGGTGGGTGACGAGAGTTCTTTCAAAGAGACCTTTGATTCTGAGTTACCGAGGTCCTGAAGAATGCAAGGTGTGCGTGAGAGGTTGAATCCTCTAAAGGACAAAGCTCAGGAGGGATAACACTTACATAGTGTTCACTAAACAAAAGTGGACTTGCAGAGGAAGGGACAAAGGTTCGAAACCTTTGGAGGCTGAAAAATCTTCAAAGACTGGAAGCAATGAAGGTTCCAGAGGAAGAACGGTTGAGATCGGAGGAGCGCAGAGATGAGGACAGACAACCGTCAGATCTGCAGAAGTAGTGCAAACCTTAACGCTTCGTGCAGAAGGGAGGATTTCAGCATGTCGGCGTTCGGAGGAATAGAGGTGAAAACTCTTTCGAACTCGCGATACGCGAAATCCCGACGAGCACTTAGACCATCAGATATCCAAGAGGACACGTGTCAATCGGACGAAAAAATCAAAGGAGGGACGTGTGGCAGTCGAGCAGGATTTCGCTGACTCGCGACTTGAAGTGGTCAAAGGGTAGGACTGCACAAATTTACGATACACGAAATCATGACGAAAAATCATTGTCGTTGATCTAGGAGTGATCTGGACCATCGATCGTCTAGAAGGAGACTTCGACATTTTGGGAGTCAGGGGTTCGAAGTGGAGAACATTCACAACGTGCCGAGTCATGAAGTCCCGACTTAGCAGACGAAGGAATGTGGTCCATTGATCAAGGGATAACGAGGACCGTCAATCTAGCATGGAAGAGTTTCGACATTTCGGCATTCGGGAGATTGAATGTGCAGGACCTCTTGGTCTCACAATTCGTGAAATCCCGACACACAAAACCGTGATGCGCTCAGAGGTCAAGCCCTAGTCACAGCTGAGGGTCACATTGACGAGAAATCGAGGTAGGAGCTTAAGCCGTTAGCTCTCAGTTTGGGGTTCGACATTTCAGGTGTTGGACGAGTTTGTGTGGTTTGCAATCAAAAACCTCGAAGTCCCGAAACACGACGCACCCTTTGGAGGTAGATTGTGGTCGTGTGGAGCAGTCACATGAATGGAAGGAGGTAGTTATTGTTAAGCCATTTCAGGGTTTCGGGTTTCGAGGGTTCAAGAGTAGTTCATGTGTCAAAAGTCCTGACACACGAAGACCCATAACGCTTTTTGGTGTAGGCACACGGTTATCGCTTGTAGCCATGTGGAGGTGAGGCTCGATTCTAGTGCTTGATAGTGCAGTCTGGGTTTCACAAGGACCTGTGGAAGAATATATTTAAGAGATTCCATCACGGAATCAAAGAGCCACTTTGGCTCAGAAGTAAGAAACAATCTGAAGGCCGAGAGGCTAGCAGACCCGTCGAAGCCGGGGAAAAAGCGGGGGGTTTGCATAAGGTGGTATCAAAGCATATTTTTAATCTGTTTGCAGACAACAAGCAAAAGGATAAAGGATGAATGTTGGTATCATTGTGGTATCAAGAAAAACTTGATTTATGTTTGTAGGTGATGCAGTGAAATCATGCCACAAAGAAGGCGTAGAGCAAATGCAGAAATGGAAGAAGAAATGAGGCGACTCCGAATGAGACTGGACGCCATGGAGATAACACAAGGAAGAGCATCATACACTGGTGATGTTAGTGAAGCTGAGGGCGAAGAAGAAGAAGAGGTCGAAGAAAATGTAGCAGAGGATGTTGCACATGACCGCTTGATAAAAGTTGTTTCGAAAATAGGAGCCAGAGCAAGGATAGAGGTACCTATGTGTGAAGGCAATTAAGAAGTTGAAGAATTGTTAGACTGGGTACGTGCTATGGACAAATACTTCAATTATGAAGATATCGAGTAAGATAAGATTGTGAAGCATGCAGTGACAAGATTGAAAGGTCATGTAGCATTATGGTGGGATGAACTGCAAGCCGAACCTAGGAGAAATGGTAAACAAAAAATTAAAAACTGGGATAGGATGGTAGCCAAGTTTATCCCAAAGGATTACCAGATCAATCTTTACAGAAGATTGTAGAACCTGAAACAGAGGGGTTTATCAGTGAAGGAGTACACTGAAGAATTTTACCGACTGAAAATCAGAGCTGGACATAAAGAGAATGAAGATGAAAATACAACTAGATATATCAATGGGCTAAGATATGAAATCCAAGAGGAGATCATCACGATGTCTGTTAGTAAAGTCGAGGGTGCTTATCAAGAAGCCTTAAAATCTGAAGAAAAATTGGCTAGGAGGCAAAGCCAATGAAGCAGAGGCAAGGGAACCAATAGAGAAAAGTTCCAGAAGTCGAAGCCTGGAGTTGACAAACAACATAGTCACCAGGAGAAGGGTGGAAGTTCTAAAGAAGGACGACATTGAGAAAGAGGTTCGTTTTCTAGAGGAAGAGGAAGAGGAAGAGACAGAGGATGCATAGTCAAATGCTATACCTGTGGAAAAGAAGGACACAAATATTGGGAATGTCTTAACAGAAAAAGAGAAGGTGGAGAAGCACACATTGTCAAAGAACAGAAGCATGTGGAAGCAGAAGCACCAGAAGGAGGAAGAAACCTCATGATGAGCAAAATTCTTCTCAAACCAGAAAAGGGACCAGAGGGACCAGTTCAGCGAACAACTCTGTTCAGAACTGCTTGCAAGATGAAGGATAGAGTTTGCAAGGTGATCATAGATAGTGGGAGCACTGGAAATCTAGTATCCACAGAGATGGTGGAAAAAATGGAGCTGAAGACAACTGCACATACAAAGCCATACAAGGTATCGTGGTTGCAGAAAGGACATCAAGCCATGGTAAGTCAACAATGCCAAGTTGAATTTAAAATAGGAGGTTACAAAGATGAAATACTATGCGATGTAATTCCTATGGATGTCTGTCATATTTTATTGGGGAGGCCATGGGAGTTTGACAAAAAGGTTATTCATGATGGAAGAAAAAATACCTATAACCTAGAAAAGAATGGTAGAACACATATGTTGTTACCCAAAGAAGACAAGGAGGAAAAGAAAGAATCTAGTTCAAGCATACTTCTCATGAGTGGGAAGGAGCTCTTGAAAGAAATCAAGAAGGAGAAAGAAATCAAGAAGGAGAAAGAAATGTGTTTTGCTGTAGTGAGGAAGCCTAGAGTTATCCTTACAAATACTTTTGTAGAAGATTTTCCTATATAAATCCAGGAACTGTTAGAAAACTTTGCTGATATAGTCATGGATGAGTTACCACACTCATTTCCACCCATTAGGAGCATAAGCCATCACATTGACCTTATTCCAGGAGCTAGTTTACCAAACAAAACAGCTTATATGTTGAAACCTAGAGAGAATGAGGAGGTCAAAAATAAAGTCCAAGAGTTGATGGATAAAGGGTTAGTCAAGGAAATCCTAAGCCCATGTGCAGTACCGACTGTACTAAGTCTAAAGAAGGATGGAGGATGGAGAATGTGTACAGATTCCAGAGCCATCAACAAGATAACCATTAGGTACAGATTTCCTTTACCGAGGATGGATGATTTGATGGACTGTTTGAGTGTATCAAGCTATTTTTCCAAGATAGACTTAAAGAGTGGATATCATCAAATAAGGATGAGAGAGGGAGATGAATGGAAAACAACATTCAAGACAAATGAAGGATTGTTTGAATGGATGGTCATGGCATTTGGGCTTACAAATGCACCGAGCACATTTATGAGACCGATGAATTAAGTTTTGAAAGACTTCATAGGAAAATTTGTTATAGTATATCTGGATGACATACTAATCTTCAAAAAGACAAAGGAAGAACACCTAAGAAATTTGACATCAATGATGAAAAGGTTGCAACAAGAGAAATTGTTGATAAATCTGAAGAAGAGTTCTTTTATGAAGAAGGAGATCATATATTTGGGTTTCGTGATCTATTCAAATGAATTGAAGATGGACCCAGAAAACGTGAGAGCGATCAGAGAATGGCCATCACCGAGCAACATATTTGAGGTAAGAAGTTTTCATGGGTTAGCAAGATTTTATAGGAAATTTATTAGAGATTTAAGTGGCATATGTGCACCCATGTTGGACACTGTGAAGAATAAACACATGTCATTCAGTTGGATAGAGGAAGCTGAAAAAGGTTTCAGAGTGTTGAAGGAGAAAATCACAGAGCAGCCAATTCTGGTCTTACCAAATTTTGGAAAAACATTTCAGGTGAGATGCGACGCAAGTGAATTAACTATTGGAGCAGTCTTAAGTCAAGCTAATAGGCCCATTGCTTATTTTAGTGAGAAACTGAATGATGCCAAGAAAAATTATTCCACGTATGACAAGGGATTTTATGCAGTGATTCAAGATTTGAAAAAATGGAGGCATTATCTAATTCCTAAAGAATTTGTCTTGTACAGTGATAATCATGCTTTGCAATTTATTACTAGGCAAGAAAAGTTGAATTAGAAACATGCCAAATGGCTAGAATTTATGCAAAATTTTACTTTTGTTATTAAACACATTGATGGAACTACTAACAAATTCACATATGCTTTGAGTAGGAGGAATTTGATTGTACATGAATTCCAGGTGGAGACTTTGGGGTTCGAAAACCTCAAGGAGATGTATAAAGAAGATGCAGATTTCAAAGAAGCTTATGAGGCATGCAAGAATCCTTTATTGGGAGACAGAAGCCCATGGACTGAATATTTGATTCAGGATGGATTATTGTTCAAAGGAAGCTGATTATGCATTCCGAAGTGCTCAATGAGATACAACCTTCTCAAAGAGAAACAAAGTGGAGGTTTAGCTGGACACTTTGGTGACGATAATACATTTGCACAACTGAGAAATTCATATTATTGGCCGAGCATTCGAGAAGAAGTGAAAAAGTTCGTGAATAATTGTAGAATTTGTCAGTGTGCAAAAGGAAGACAACATAACACTGGTTTTTATAAGCCAATACCAATTCCAGAGAGGTCGTGGGATGCAATCAGTATGGATTTTGTTTTGGGATTGCCTAGAACTAAAAAAGGGAGTGAGTCCATATTTGTTGTGGTAGACAGATTCTCAAAAATGGTACATTTTATACCATGTTAGAAGACAAGCGATGCCGCACACATCGCCAATTTATTTTTCAGAGAAGTAGTAAGACTACATAGAATGCCGAGGAGCATAGTTTCAGACATAGACACCAAATTTGTAGGACACTTTTGGAGGACTCTATGGAAGAGGCTGGGGACAAACTTGTCCTTTAGTTCAACATATCACCCTCAGACAGATGGACAGACTGAAGTAGTAAACAAGAGTCTTGGAAACTTGTTGAGAAGTTTAGTCATTGAGCAAGGTCGACAATGGGATCAAATTCTAGCACATGCAGAATTTGCGTTCAACAATTCAGTGAACAGGAGCACAAGAAAAATTCCATTCAAAACTGTGTATGGTATACAACCAAGAGGGATTACAGAGTTGAGAAATTTGAATCAAGATGAGTTCATAAGTGTTGGAGCAGAATATTTTGCAGTAGAGATGCCAAAACTCCATGACAGAGTCAAAGAGCAGCTATAGAACAACAACAAAAAATACAAGAGTAGAGTTGATCAAAAGAGAAGAGAAGTTCAATTCGAAGTTGTAGATGAAGTTTTAGCTCATTTGAGAAAAGAGAGATTTACAAGGGGAACATATAACAAATTGAATATGAAAAAGATAGGACCATGCAGGATTCTCATAAAATTCACAGCAAATTCTTAGGAGATTGAGTTACCAGACAATGTTGGGATATCGCCAATATTCAATGTTGCAGACCTGTATCTTTACGGGAGAGATGAAGCAGGAGAATCATATTATCAGAAAGAAATCCAGTGGGAAGAGCAATTGCCCACAACAGAAAAACCTCAAATGGAGAAAATTATTGAACAGAGGGATGGAAAGAAAACCAGGAGGAAAACATATCCTGAGTACTTAGTGAAGTGGAAAGATCATCCAATGGAAGATGCAAGTTGGGTCACAGAACCTGATATTTTGAAGCATGGAAAGATAGTGCAGGAGCTCATGGAAAGGAGTCCATGAATTTTTTTAACCAGAGAAGTATGATGTAGGAGCATCGCCTTCAAGGACGACAATGCACATGTGGAGGAAAACAAAGGACATCTCAACAATGATAGAATTTCAAATCGAGAATTAACTCAGAATTTAAATGGGTTATTGAGATATTTTTGTAACAATATTTTTAAATGTAACTTGTTTGTAAAGTCTCTAAGGACTGTAAGAGACTGCAGATATGGAGTGTCGACTCTATCTGGTAGTAATTAGCAGTTATTGTAATAGGACAAAGTAGGTGTTAGTTTTGAAGTTTGAAATGATAGGTTTTAGAATAGGACAAGAGATCTCATGGATCCAGTCCTTAGATAGTTTTTCAATACTGTATTGGAATATATCATGATGCATGAGATCAAAATGTAATAGACATAGTATAACAGAATAGAGTAGGAGAAATACTGTGTAATTTTAGTTTTCATGGGTAATAGAACAGACATAATTGTCTCGAACTTGGACTTTGTTCATTTGACGTATGAATCAATGAATTTTGTATTATGTATATATTTTTTTATTTCATTCTCATTCATGTATGAGAGTTCTAGAAGGCAACTGTATGAGTCTGTAATGGAACTGGATAAGTTTCAATTGTTTTTCTTCTGAACCTTGTATGCAAGGTGTGCATCCCAAAGGCAAGGTGTGGGTTGATTGAGTCTCGGAGTGACTCAGAGAAGGGTTCAGAGAGAACAAAGGAAACTTGAGAATACAGGTGCAAGGAGTGCACAAAGTCTAGAAACGACCAAGTGTCGAAGAACTAGGAAGGGAAAATTCCAAGTGGGAGAGATGAGTTCTTTCAAAGAGACATTCGATTCTCAGTTATCGAGGTCCCAAAGAAAGCAAGGTGTGCGTGAGAGGTCGAATCCTCTAAAGGACAAATCTCAGGAGAGATAACACTTGCAGAGTGTTCACTAAACCAAAGTGGACTTGCAGAGGAAGGGACAAAGGTTCAAAACCTTTGGAGGCTGAAAAATATTCAAAGACTGGAAGAAATGAAGGTTCCAGAGGAAGAACAGTCGATATTGGAGGAGCACAGAGACAAGGACAGACAATCATCAGATCTATAGAAGAAACGCGAACCTTAATGCTTCGTGCACAAAGGAGGATTTTGACATTTCGGTGTTCGGAAGAATAGAGGTTGAAACTCTTTCGAACTCGCAATATGCGAAATCCAAAAGAGAACTTAGACTGTCAGATATTCAGTCGGACATGTGTCAGTCGGACACGTGTCAGTCGGACAAAATATTCAAAGGAGGGACGCATGGCAGTCAAGCAACATTTCTCTGACTCGTGACTTGAAGTGGTCAAAGGGTAGGACTGCGCAAATTCACGATACGCAAAATCGCGACGTAATCGTGGTCATTGATCCAGGAGTGATCTAGACCGTCGATCGTCCAAAAGGAGACTTCGACATTTCGGGAGTCAAGTGTTCGAAGGGGAGAACCTTCACAAACTGTCAAGTTGTGAAGTCCCGACTTAGCAGACAAAGGAACATGGGTCGTTGATCAAGGCATAGTGAGGAACGTCGATCTAGAGTGGAATAGTTTTGGTGTTTCAACATTCGAGAGATTGAAGGTGTAGGACCTCTTGGTATCGTAAGTCATGAAATCCCGACACACGAAACCACGACACACTCAGAGGTCAGGCCCTGGTCACAACCGAGGGTCAGATTGATGAGAAATCGAGGGAGGAGCTTAAGCCGTTAGCTCTCAGTTCGAGGTTCGACATTTCAGGTGTTGGACAAGTTTGTGTGGTTTGCAATCTAAAACCCCAAAGTTGCAAAATGTGATGCGCCCTTTGGAGGTAGCTTGTGGTCACGTGGAGTGGTCACATGAATGGAAAGAGGTAGTTATTGTTAATCCCTTTCGGGGTTTCGAAATTTAGGGGTTCAAGAGTAGTTAATGTGTCGGAAGTCTAGATACACGAAGACCCGAAACACTTTTTGGTGTAGGCACATGGTTACCACCCGTAGCCATGTGGAGGTGAGGCTTGAGTCTAGAGCTTGATAGTGCAATCCGGGTTTCACAAGGACCTGTGGAAGACTATATTTAAGATATTTGAGCACAGAATAAAAGAGCCACTTCAGCTCAGAAGTAAGAAGCGATCCGAAGGTCGGGAGGCTAGCAGACCCGCCGAAGCTGGGAGAAAAGGGGGGGGGGGTTTGGATAACCTTTGTTGTAGAAGTACATCAACAACCCGATGGTTATGTTTTTTAATTTTTTTAGGAACAACGTGCACCACACAAAGGGTTATCATTTTTTGTAGGCTCTAATTATGAGGTTTGATAAGAATGACTTTGTGAAGGACTCATTTATGGGAAAAATACAGGGTTGAGATCAAGATAACCATGAAAAAAGGGTGAAAAATGGTCGATGGAATTTGTGATATTATAAATTCAATGAGGGTGGTCATTGTTGGGACTTAGAAATGTCGTATTTTCATCCACCTTTCCCTTCATCATTCTTCACATTTCATCGCTCCATTAACCTTTCATGATATTATTTTCATAAATATATTTGGGTTTCACCTTATTATTTTCCACTTTGTTCATTTTAGTATTAAAAGGGAATTTGTGATTAAATATTAGAAAATTGACATGTTTTCATATATATCTCAAAAATGTGTGAGCTTTGTAATGTGTAGGAATATGTGAAAGATTAATACAAAATGACTTCTCGAATACTTCTTCCACCATTTCAAGATTTGAGGAGATAATTCAAGCCTATTCCAAGGAGAAGATCATGGATATTTGGTTGTCATATCTTATCCAAGATATATGAGAGATATGTGTGAATATTTGAATGGATTATATTTTGGAATAAGGGGAAATTGGTTGAGAGAAAAGTGGATCTATAATTATGAGATGTTTATCTTATTTTCAAAGATCTCATGTATAAAAGAGAGTGCCCTCTCTTCATGAAAGGGGGATAATTATTATGATGTAAGATTGGTTCTTGAAAGAGAGAATTGTTATGATGTAGATTGGATTCATGAAAAAGACTCTTTTTGTAAACCTACTTGTTGACGATTAATGCAAGTTTGAATTCAGTGATGTTGTGTCTCTTAGAAGTTAGCATCTTCTGATCTAAAAGCTTCCATGTTGGCATCGACAAGGGCCACTGATCCACCTTGGTAAGCTCAGTGTAAATTATTAGTGTAGATTTTCATTTCATGTACCTGTTATGTTGAATTCATGTTATTTTGTTTTGATTTCACTATTTGAATTTGTTGCAAAGTGTGTCAATGCAGGAATAGTTGAATCTCATATTTCACCATACATGAGATTTAATGGAGCATCCCACTACACTTAGATTTATTTTCCAGAATTGATTAGGTTACACCTTGAGAACACATGCACAATCAAGACCTCCATCCCTCACCCTACATGCACCTATAATGGAATGTTGCAAATGCACAAAGTGTTAATTGTTGTTAGTTTAGTTGCTACAGGAGATAGAATAAAAATTCATCTTTTCCTTTCATGAGCCATCAATGAACAGGTCCATCACCTGACCAAGGGATTTTGCTTGTTTATGAGTTTTTCTTTCCAGGTGGTGAGTATTCCCGCCTGTCACGTGGGTGACCCGGGGAGTTGTAAACGGTAATAGGTAGCATTTGAATTAAATTTATTTAATGATTTTGGATTGGTTTTATGGATGGCCTAAGGACGGAGAGAAGATGGTAAGACGAGAGGTAAGAACCCGCACATCCACTTTAGTGGGGTTGCTCCAAAGTTAGGTTGTCCTCTCCTTTTTATGGAGAAGTGTGTTTCTCCTTATTTTATGCAAAAGTGTGTTTTTATTTATGATGAGCTAAATTGTGCGAACTGATAACATGGTGACAACAGGGTCCCACTAATGCAAGGAGTTCAAGTTTGGTGTGTTATATTTTTACAAATAGTTTTAATTTCTTAGTTTTAAAATTCAAATCTTTGATGATAAAACATTCTCCTTTTTCAATATGGTTTAACTATGAGTATAAGCTTGGAACAACTCACTCAGATCCTTGCAAAGGTCAGAATCTCTTCCTCTCACAAAGAGGAGATCTTGAACAGCCGAGGGCTTAATTACTCCTCCAGTAACAAACGATCAATCAAAATACGAAGAAGCTTGCATATTCAATGAAGAACAATTAGGCGAGCATGAGGTTGAGGAGGACAATGCGGAGCTGCAACATGATCTAAGCAAGACAGATTGCGCCTACAAACGACTTATCAAACTATGGTTTCAAGCAAGTATGAGGTTAGATCTGTTTAGTTTTTCTTTTTATTTTGTTAAATTACAGTTTCAATAGTTAATTTCGCATGGTTATATATAGTTTTGATTGTCATTTGCGAAATTCAAAGTAAACATATTCTTATTACTGTTGCACTTATGGTTACATTGGAAGTTTGACTAGACGTAACAAATCTCTAATTTTTAATTAGCGTAGAGTAGGTACGGTAAACGAATTAAAAAAAACATAATTTTATTTTCAGTTTTTGCTTTCACTTAGAATAAGTATGCTCTCCTTCACACTTCGTGCGATCACGAGGATAAAAAAGTGTAGGATATCTTTAAATTTTTCAGGAATGAATAAATTAATGTTTTTCAAACATGCCTAATCGATTTCATCTTTAATTCGCAAATAATTTATCTCCATTTGCTCATAAATTTATTTTCTTTAATTTTATGTGAATTTGAATTGTTTTTTTAATTTTTCTTTAAAAATTTAAGAATAATACAATTAAAAAAAAAGGACAAAACACCATATGCTTTAAGTTAAATTAGGATTCTTTTTTATTTATAGGAAAAAATTAATTTTTTTGTTTAATATATATGTAATAATAAAAATAAAAATAAAGTTAAAGAACCCATTTACATATGGAGATGGAGCGAGGCAGAAGCAACGCGGCTAGGGCCTAAACCCTAGCCACCCCCGACCTGGTTTTGTTTGCAGGGATTCGACTTCAAATGCAGCAACGTCCAGGGAGGATTACAGGGCCAAGGTTCGGCGTAGCAATGTGACCCTCGCCTTGCATGCGTTTTGGATTTGTTTGCAGGGGCGCATCCGTTTGGAGCAGCGACTAGGGGAATACAGGGCCGCGGATCCAGGCTTTGTTTGGCATGCGTTTTGGAGGCCTCTGCGTCTTGCTCCGCCCCTAGCTTGCGGGAGGTCGCTTCCTTCACCGATGGCCCCAGTCCCGATTGCCGAGATGGAAAAAGACCCTTTGGAAGCTTTCAAAACGTTAACCCACTCAGCAAGACCTAAATCCAAGCCTTCTCTCTCGTCTAAGTTTGTTAAGAAGATGGAGGAGATCCCTTCTCTGGAGCTAGATCCAGAGGAACCTTGCAAGCTTGCCCTCCTTCTAGCAGAAAATTCCCTCATCGGAAAGTTCATGGGGCTATGGCCAAGCCCCAAATCAGTGGAGGCATGGATTGATGATCGATGGAAGACGCTGATTCAGGGAAACGTTACTCTGTACGCAGTAGGCAGGGTTTTTTTTATCTTCAGCTTCACGAGGA
>SNQJ01S0029446.1:18772-36531 GCA_010110895.2 Picea sitchensis | reverse complement strand
ATCACTCCCTTTTTCCACTAACATTATTCCATTTTTCATCTCATTTACCATTTACCAATTACCAACATTTTTTTTCCAACGATACTCTATTGCACTTTGCTTCATAAGCATTGATATACATATTCACATGATTCACAAATATGCAAAAAGGGCTTTCTTATACCCAGTGATGTTTCCTTATGCACATTGATAGCTTATTTTTTCCAACAAGTATATGGGTAAATTATTATCATAACAACAAGAGAACAAATAATGAAATGAATGTTGTTTACAAAAGAACCAACATTTTATTACCATAACAACAAGAGAACAAATAACGAAATGAATGTTGTTTACACAAGAACCAACATTATTTATATTCATGGTTGTCACACAAGAACCAACCATAAGAAAATGTCAGTTGTTACTCATGTCATTCCCATCCTGGAAACATTCATTATCATCACTCAAAGCCAGAATTCAAATGCCAAAAATTTCAAGGAGAAGATCCATGCATAGTTGCATGCAGACATGCAACAAGTTCAGTTGGGGGGTATGTTGGGACTCAAAAATGTCGTATTTTCATCCACCTTTCCCTTCATCATTCTTCACATTTCATCACCCCATTAACCTTTCATGATATCATTTTCATAAATATATTTGGGTTTCACCTTATTATTTTCCACTATGTTCATTTTAGTATTAAAAGGGAATTTGTGATTAAATATTAGAAAAATGACATGTTTTCATATATATCTCAAAAATGTGTGAGATTTGTAATGTGTAGGAATATGTGAAGGATTAATACAAAAAGAGTTCTTGAATACTTCTTACACCATTTCAAGATTTGAGGAGATAATTCAAGCCTATTCCAAGGAGAAGGTCATGGAGATTTGGTTGTCATATCTTATCCAAGATATATGAGAGATATGTGTGAGGATTTGAAGGGATTATATTTTGTAATAATGGGAAATTGGTTGAGAGAAAATTGGATCTGTAATTATGAGATGTTTATCTTCTTTTCAAAGCTCTCAAGTATAAAAGAGAGTGCCCTCTCTTCATGAAAGGGGGAGAATTATTATGATGTAATATTGGTTCTTGAAAGAGAGAATTGTTATGATGTAGATTGGATTCATGAAAAGACTCTTTTTGTAAACCTACTTGTTGAAGATTAATGCAAGTTTGAATTCAGTGATCTTGTGTCTCTTAGAAGTTAGCATCTGTTGATCTAAAAGCTTCCATGTTGGCATCGGCAAGGGCCACTGATCCATCTTGGTAATCTCAGTGTAAATTATTAGTGTAGATTTTCATTTCATGTACCTGTTATGTTGAATTCATGTTATTTTTTTTGATTTCACTATTCGAATTTGTTGCAAAGTGTGTCAATGCCGGAACAGTTGGATCTCTATATTTCACCATACATGATATTTAATGGAGCATCCCACTACACTTAGCTTCCTTTTCCATAATTGATTAGGTTACACCTTGCGAACAAATGCACAATCAAGACCTCCATCCCTCACCCTACATCCACCTATAATGGAATGTTGTGAATTCACAAAGTGTTAATTGTTGTTAGTTTAGTTTCTCTATGAGATAGAATCAAAATTCATCTTTTCCTTTCATGAACCATCAATGAACAGGTCCATCACCTGAGCAAGGGATTTTTCTTGTTTATGAGTTTTTCTTTCCATCTTTCGAATTGTGTGAAGATTGTTATTTTTAAAAGTGTGTTGGTTTAGAAATGGTTTTCTTATATAAGCTATACTAAACAAACATAGGAACCTATCTTTTATCGGCACATATAGTGCATCAACTCTACTGATTATGAATCCCAGTTGATAATTTATGTTTGGTAATTTATTATGCATATAATTGCACCAACAGTCAGATTGCATGAAAATTTCAATTGTTTCATCAACCATGATGTGAACACTACAACAAGACAATTCATAATACTTTTTTGAGTTGATTAAGAACTAGAAAGCCCACAATTGGAGGCAACAAGATACTAATTTGGTATAATATGAACCAAGGGAGCTAGGAAATGTTGCATCAGGGAGTTACATTATGGGAGTAAAAGAAATCACCAAAGGGAATGTTATAAGTAGTGTGGATACAAATGAAATTTTTGATGGGAATATAAGGAATGAAGCTCCTAGTGTGCCTAAGTTTGATGTTGAGTGAAAAAGGAAATTTTTGAAGGATGAAATTGTTAGTGATGTAAGTGATGTAGCATAGGTTATTGGGGTTGGCTACACCTTGTTGAACATTGAATATTAGGGATATTCCTTCAATTAGGGAGCATATATGAACTTAATGCGCCATGGAGGATGGATGGAAAATGTCCCTACAAAATTTCCTAAAGATTCTATGGAATGAATAATCATCTGCAAGATTGTGTACCTTCTTGACATAGATTCTTAGTATAGAAATGTTACCACTTAAATATTGCTCATAAATACATTTGGGAAATCACCAGAAAACATCGCCATTGGAAAAGAATACAACATAACAATGATACCCCATGGTTCTTAAACGTCACCCCAAAAAGTGGTTAAAAAACTTTATAAAAGTAGTTTCAAGAACTTGCACAACTTACCATACTAAATTTTCTGAATTTTGTGTGGATTTTCCTTTAAAATATGTGCAAGTCTAAAAACATGAAAAAATAATCAAGATGGTCCTCAACAATGCATTTAATGTAGAGAAACCTTGATCTCTTTCTGCATTCACGAAGGGTATCTTCCTCATGAAGGAGAAGACAATCTTGTTGGGTATGTGTTATATTATTTGCATGACTAGATATAGTTTTTTTGTTGTGTCAGGTGCACTAGGCCCCCGCTACCCTGGGGGTCACAGGGGGGTGGAGCACTGTTGAATTTTTTTTTGGCATTTTTTGTGTCCGTTTTTTGGTGGTTTTTCGGCACATTGTTTTCGCTAATTTTTTTGAAGCGAAAAGATTTCCTATAAATAAGAATCCAAGGAAAGAATTCAAAAGGAGAAGAATTAGCACTATTATGATGCCAAGTTGAACCTTGAGACCATTTCTCTCATACCCACCTTGACAATCCATGCTTTCCTTATTATCTAAGATCTACCATTAAGAGATCAAAGACACTTCTTTATAAGCAACAGTTGAGAGAGAGTGGCTGCCTAGGATCAAAGCACCCTCCCAAGGAGCATGTTGGAGCATATCTACATACAACTATTCTCCCTAAATGAAATTCAAGAATCATCCATTGGTAATAAATGAGTATTATTGTTTCCCACAACATTTTTTGTGTCAATTTTGTGTTTGTAGCTAAGATTTTCATGCCTTCTCTTCTATTTTATGTGGATTGAAATAATATTTTAGTGATTTGTTATTAACCAACATTTTTCCATGTTATAGCTCTATATCTTGGCTATAAAACATAATGTTTTCCTCACCTATGTTTAAAATCATCCCAAACAAGTATTTGATCCTATGGATGGTGTATTATATTGGATCAAGAAAAGGAAGTTGTGATTAAGAAGGGAATTTAGGTTGAATGCAATATTGGGAGGATATAAGGTGTGATATGTCCTATTGGATTTGGAATATCATTGTTGGGTTGTTATATTATTTGCAGTGATAGAAAATTCATCCGACTGTCCAGTCGAGGTGAAATGATAGGGGATAAGTTGATCAATGAGTCAATTTGATTCGATGGTTAAGTCAAAGGTTGAAGTGATCGACCAGGAAAGTCAAAGTTGAAGTGATCAATGAGAAATTTGAAATTTCATCCAACAAGAGGTCGAGTCAAAAACTGACTAAATATCGACTAGAGATTGATTGGTAGCCCACTTGTAAACTGACTAAAGTTGTCTCTAAAAAAATATTGAGATTCACAAAATTTGTAGCTAATTATCTGAGTGGATCTATAATTGTCTTTGGGTCCCATGATTTAGGGTTTTTCACAATGTAAATCTTATAAATATGGTGTGTTGTAACATTGTAGAAGCTAATCATAAATCAATCTTTAAGACATTGTTGGTCATGTAGATATAAGACAAATGGGTTATAGGGTTGTTTTTGTGTAAAGAAAAAGAGTATGATGGTGATTGTGTCTTAGGTGTAGACCAAGGTTAGTCATGTAATTATTTATTTTGAATGAATAAGACAACAAGAGAGCAACATGTTCAAGGAATTTTGGTTTTCCCATTTGGGATTCCAGGTTAAAATCTTTGTGTATTGTGTGTCATTTAATTTCCTATTTAAATATCTATTTTATTTTCCTAGTAGGTTTACTGTGGATGTCTATTTCCTAACCTGTGGTATCAAATCTAAGTTGTTTTGTTAAGTAGGTCTTGGATCCGAGATAAACCCTAGTTCTAGTGAGAGTTGTAAGTCTGAGATATTTAAATTTGTGCTTGAAAGAATGCCAAGCAATTCAAGGATAGAAATTAAAAAAATTCAATGGCCAAAATTTTAAGCTTTTGAAGCTTAAAATTGAATATCTTCTTGTAGATCAAGAATAATGGGAAGCGGTCTATCCAGGTGCCATTCTGACAGGTATGTTAAGGGAATAATGAAAGGAACTCAAAATAATGGCAAGGAGTATGATTTGAATTTGTCTTGTAGATTCAGTGTTGCTGAATGTCTCAAGTGAAGACTCGACCAAGAAACTATGGGGCAAGTTGGGAAACTTGTACCAGTCAGAATTCATGGTAAATAAGTTGTTCCTTCAGAATAAATTACATATTTTGAGGATGAGTGATGGGAGCTTGGTAACTCATCATTTGAATGCATTCAATATTGTAATAATCTAGTTTTCATCCGTGGATATCAAAATCACTAAGGAGGAGAAATGTATTATCCTATTATGTTCTTTGCTAGACTCCTCAGATAGCTTAGTCATCGCTATAGGGAGTAATTCGACCACAATAGTGCTAGAAGACATGGTTTCATCTCTATTATCAAAATAAATGAGATGGAAGAACATGGAAGGTTTGACCAAATATGCCTTAATGGTGAGAGGTCGACTGGTTGAAAGAGATCAAGGAAAATTCTCTGGTAGAAAGTCTAAGTCAAAGGGTATTTATAAATCCCTGATTCAGTTGACAAGAATATCTTGGAAATTTGGTAAATCTAAGAATTATAAAAGGGGATGAAAGTCGAAGGAAATAGAAGTGAGTAAAGGATTTGAAAAGAAAAATTCGACTAGGAGAAAGACTACTCCAGATACAGGGGGTGATGTGCATATGGAATCAATCACTACATAGTCATATCATGATGTTTGGTTGATTGAATCAAGAAAATACTTTCATATGCCACATCACAGAGAATTTTTATATGAATGTGAGAGATATGAAGGGGGAGATCTATTCTTGGGGGACAACTCGACAACCAAAATTGGTGGAAGAGGAAGAGTTTGACTGATACTATAGGACGAGACACGTAGAAACCTTCCAAGTGTGCTACGTATTTTGAGTTTGGAAATAAACCTGATATCTATCAACAAGATGAGTGATGTAGGTCTACACACTCTATTTCAGAAGGATACATGCAAAATGGTCAGGGGAGCGATGGTCTTAATGAAAGGATTTTGGATTGGAACCCTATACAAGTTGTTAGGGAATGTAGAGTCAACTCAATGCAACAAAATCACTATTCCCAAAGTTGACTTGACTCGACCTAACTCGGGCTGAGTTGATAAAAACTAAATGAACCATTCTTCGTCAAGTTGACCTAGTAATGTTATGCCACCAAAGGATGGTACACATTGGAGAAAAAGGACATTGAGTTATGTACAACAACGGTATGGTCGAATTTTTTCCTTATTGTAATTTCGAAGTCGATTTTTTGAGCATTGCATATATAGAAAACAAAATCAGGTTAGGCTCCCATCTAGAGTGACAAAGGAAAAGGGTATTCTAGAATTGATTCATAGTGTGTTTGGGCTTGTAATAGTCTCTTGACTTGGTGGATCCATGTATTATGTCTCCTTCATAGATGATTTTTCTAGGAATACATGGATATATATATTGAGGAATAAATCAGAGGTTTTTGATAAATTAAAAGAGTTTAAATCTCTTATGGAAAACTAGAAAAATAATAAGATCAAGGTGCTGAGAAATGACAATGGTGGAGAATTCTATGGAAAGGATTTTGAGAAATTTTAGTTTTGCAAGCAGTGTGGCATACAATTCCAAAATACCACACCATATACCCCATAGAAAAATGGAGTCATTGAAAGAATGAACATGATGTTAATGGACAAGTCAAGGAGCATGCTCAGTGGTGCAGGGCTCACACAAGAATTCTGGAAAGAGACAATTGACATAAAAAAATGTATTGGTAAATAGGTCTCCTTCAATGATGCTAGTTGAATCAAATCCACATCAGGTATGGTTTGGTAAGAAGCCTTTTATTTCACATCTCAAATTATTTGGTTGTGATGCATTTTTCCATGTTCCCAAGGAAAAGAAGAGCAAGATGGACAAGAATGAAGACAAGTTTATTTTCATTGGGTACAAGGATGGAATGAAAGGAAATAAGCTATAGGTTCATGCATCAAGGAAAATAGTGTATAGTAGAGATGTGGTCTTTCTAGATATGGTCTTCAGGGAAGTTGGTAGAACTTCCAAGTCTGAAGAGGTTCAAATAGATAAAGATCCAAGGAAGATGAGGCTTGAAGTAAGGAATGAATAAAATGATTCAAATGAGATAACTAAATTAGATGAAGAGGTGGAACAATCAACTCTGGTTGTGATGAGGTTTGAATGAGTAAGAAAACTAGTTTAAAAGTATAGTCCACCCGATTTCCATTATGCATTTGTGTTATCTATCACTGACGAGGAGCCGAGTGAGCCCAAGTCAGTCAGGGAGGAAGTCGACTTGATAGAGGGTAAACTTTGTAAATATTCCATGGTCAAAGAGATGGAATCCTTGCACGATAATGAGATGCGGGGTTTGGTCCATTTAACTAGTGGAATAAAACTCATTGGTAGCAAGTGGGTCTTCAAGAAAAAGATTACTACAACAGGTCAAGTCAAGAAATTCAAATCTCAAGTGGTAGTGAAAGGATATTCCTAGGTTGAAGGAGTTGAATTCAGTGATATTTTTTACCTTGTTGAAAATTTAACTTACATTATAGTAATAATGTCTTTGGTTTGAGCATTTGGTCTTGAAATAGAGAAAGTGAATGTGAAGAAAACATTCCTACATGGGGACCTAGAAGAAGAAATCTACATGAAATTACGTGAAGGATTTGTAGTAAAGGGAAAGAAAGAGTTAGTGTGCAAATTGAAAATATCCCTGTATGGTCGAAAGCAATCACTAAGAATGTGGTATCAAAATTTTGACACATACACCCTTAGTTTTGGATTTGTGAGAAGCAAGGTTGATCATTGTGTATATTTCAAGGAAGATGGAGGTCGGTTCATAAATGTAGCTTTGTATCTTGACGACATGTTGTTGGTTGGAAATAACATGGACACAATAAAGGAGGTCAAGAAGTACCTATCCTCCAAGTTTGACATGAAGGATGTCGGTGCAAAAAATTTCATTTTGGGAATGAACATCAAAAGAGATTGAGCAGTGAGAAAGCTTTGGTTGAATTGGAGGAAGTACATTGAAAAAATATTGAAGCGTTTCAACATGTAGGATTGCAAACTAGTCAAGGTTCTAATTCCCGTGGGATCAAGACTAATTGTTGAACAATTTCCAAAGACACAAGAATAAATAGAGGGCATGGCATGTGTTCCCTATGCAAGTGTTGTTGGTAGTTTGATGTATGCAATGGTATACACTCATTTCTCTTGTAGTGGGAGTATTGAGCAGATACATGTCGACACCTGGGAAAGAGCACTGGACAATTGTCAAGAGAGTGTTTAGGTATTTATGTGGCACAAAAGATTATTCTATATGCTACCAAGGGAATCCTAAATTTGTTAGTGCAGTAAATTTACATGGATTTGTTGACATTGATTGGGTTGGAGATTTGGATCGAAGAAGGTTGACCAATGGATATGTGTTCAATATGTTTGGTGTAGAAATCGATTGGATGAGTAAGTGACATGAAGTTGTAGCTTTCTCAACAACAAAAGATGAATACATGGTATCCATTCAGGGAAGCAACGAAGCAGTGTGGATACATCAACTGTGTTCAAAGGATTGTGTTTGAGCAGGGATATATGAAGATAAAATGTGACATCCAAAACACAATATTCCTAGAAAAGAACCCAACTTGTCATTCCAGGACTAAGCAAATTGTTGTATAATACCATTTCATAAGATACATGGTGGAAATAAACAAGGTGGTGTTGGAGAAAGTATACATATTGAAAAAAATTACAAATTCATTGACTAAGTCGGTGTGTTGTGAAGTTCTATTGGTGTAGAGAGGGAATGGGCATTGTTTCCCTGGTTCAATGAATAAGTTTTCATGTTCTCCTGTATAATAAAATAAGACAAAAAGTGGGAGATTATTGGGTTGTTATATTCTTTGCAATGATAGAACAACCATCCGACTGTCTAGTCGAGGTGGATCGATGGGGGATAAGTTGAATGACGATTCAATTCAAGTCAATGGTTAAGTCAAAGCTTGAAGTGAGGAATTGAGAAAGTCAAAGTAGAATTGATCGAAGGGAAAGTTGAAAGGTCAACCGAAAAGGGGTCATACAGAGGTTGAGTGGAAAACCAACTGAAGATCGATTGGAGGTTAATTGGTAGTCGATTGGTAAATCAACTGAAGTCGATGATAACATAATCTTGAGATTCGTGGTATTTTCATCCAACAATCTACATGGATCTCATGTAATCGTCTTTGGGCGCCATGATTTAGGGTTTTTCATATTGTAAATCCTATAAATATGGTGTGTTGTAATACTATAGAAGGTAATCGTAAATCAATATTGTATAGGTTGTTGGTTATGTATATGTAATATGAATTGGATGCAGGGTTGTTCTTGTCTAAAGAAAAAGAGTAGGATGGAAATGTTGTCCTAGGTGTAGACCAAGGTTAGTAATTTAACTCTTTATTTCGAATGAATAAGACAGCAAGAGAGAAATATCCTCAAGGAATGTTGGTTTTCCCATTTGGGTTTCTAGGGAAAAATATATGTGTACTATGTGTCATTTACTTTCTTGTTTAAATATGTCCTCTTTTTCTACTAGGTTTAGTGTGGATGTCTATTTCTTAACAATAATTTTAACATTACGTTGAATAAGTCTTGGGAACTTACATGGAATTTATATCTAGTTTATTCACCAATACCACTGCATCTCATGAACCATTTTAGAATCTATTCCATAAAAAAATTAAAATATGTAGAAGTCAACCAAGGTGAGGTGAATATATATATTGACTTTGAGATAATTTCAATAATGGATGAGATGGACCCATTTTTTATTGTTGGCAATAAATTGGACGCTTGATAATGAAATGGTACTGAATTTGAAGCAATGTCGCATGTCTTTTGGGGTTAAGTAGATGCATCATCCAACCTTTAGAACCTACATAAGGAGAGATGTATTCATAAATGATTAAAGAAAATCTTACTAACATTGTTGTTGATCAATTGTATTAATCCAACTATGAATGGAGAGCTGAGTTACCAAATTGCATGTTCTTTTAGTACCATCTCAAAGGAGGAAATTAATTGTTGATAGCATGGGGACTATGAAAAATATGCTTGTAGTTGTTACATGGTCAGTTAAATAATGTGTATAGGTGAAAAAATGAAGGACATGCATAAATTTTATGGAGGAGGGGATGCTGTATAGTTCACTCAAAACATGGAGGATAAGGTAGAACTTGAAAAGTGTATTGAATCCCTAGATACAACCATTGAAGGCTACTATTATAATATGGTAGGTAAATCATTAATGGGAACTAGTCTCCTATGCATAGTTGGTCCCTACATTGAAGGATCTATTTATTACTTTGGAGTAGAAAGAGTTGTGAGGTCAATTAATTGCTTGGAAATGTATTGAAATAAAAGTGTGGCAGTGAAGATTATATTATTTTTATGAGAAAAATATCCATTGAAACATGTACAAACTTGTAAATCAATTTGGATGAAGTCATGAAATATGGTTATAAGTTGGGCTCATAATCTTTTCCACACCTTTAGTGCATTACCAAATTATGGTATATGTTGAGTATAACACTCCAATAGTATATACATTCTAATGGAAAAGTCATGTTCATAGAAGTGATTAATAAAATAATAATTATATATTGTTAATTAGTAAGGTAGTTAAGTTGTAACAATAGCACAACTACCTACAAAATGACATACAAGGGTATCAACCCCATTCTATCAAATGACCTCAATGTAATAAAGGCATATAATTTACATAAGTTTTTTTTTTTTTAATGTTTTTCGGTCTCTTTTGTGTGATTGAAATTTCAATAGTATATTATTGAGGAGACCTACAAGAAGATGAAGGACTAGAGTTGTTTTCACTCTAGGTTATGTGCTACATTTAATTTCTCTTATGCTAGTGCTTAGAAAAATGGAGTGTTGCATGATTTGAATAATTTCATCATGTTTATTGCTGGCCAATAGTTCAATTATTACTACGTTCCCTTGAAGAAAAAAAATATTGACATTAATTCTAAGGATTCCTTAAAAAGTAGCTATTAGAGGATATTATTGGGACTGTGATATTGTAGGGGAGGTTGTGGAAATGTTGAAGGGATATCAAGATATATTTTCACAAAGATGAAATAGTTTGCTTGAGAGTTTGATGAGGTGAATATTGAAATAATCAAGTGGATGCAAATCCAGTCAAGAAGATTCATTACCACATTAATCCACATTACAAAGGGTAGGTTAAGAAAGATATTCACAAAGTACTCACCATAGGATTAATATTTCCAATGTAAGAATTGGAGTGGATAAATCCCAACGCCGTCCAAAATAAGAAGACAAAAGGTCTTTATGTATTATTGAATTAACACATCCTAAATGAAACATGTGTACACAATCCATTCCCTACACTTTAGTGATGAAATTTGGTAGAAGGTCAAGGGTCATGATGCATACTCTTTAGTGATGAAATTTGGTAGAAGGTCAAGGGTCATGATGCATACTCCTTCACTAGTACATTCTCCACTTATCACCAAGTGCTAATCATTGAAGAGGAAAAGAAGAAGACTACCTTTCCCATGGAAGTGGAGCCTTTCATGTACAAACATGATGCTTTTTGGACAAAATAACATTCTTGGAGTTTTTTCACTAATTTTTATTGCATTTAGAGAATGCATCCACAAGTTCCTTGAAGTGTACTCTCATGATTGGACTATCTTTAGCTTACTTAAAGAGCATGTTTCTTTATTAAGAATAGTGTTTGAAAGATGTAGATAAATGAAATAATCCTTGAACAATACAAAATGTATATTTTATGCTCCTTTTGGAGTTTTGATGGGCCATATTATGTGCAAAAAAGGTCTCCTAATTGATTTTTTGAAGATTGTTGTGATTTTGGATATATCATGAAAAGAGAACATTTATGTGTTGCTATCCATTATGGGTCATTCATGCTATTATCTATGGTATTATTTATGGTTCATAGGGAATTATGAAAATATCATCACATTGATGGATGATTTTCTACACAAATAAGATCCAATTTCATGGAATATGTGGTACAATATAACATTTTATTTACAAATGAAAAGATGGCCACTCCATCAATTCTAGTCTTTCCAAACTAGGAGAAAATTTTCTATGTGCATGTTGATGTGATTGGGATGGTGTTGGTGCAAATCTGCAGCAAGGGTGAGCAAACCGACAAATCTATAGGTTGTGATAGATGATAGACAAAAATGGATACAAATAATATAAAACCTACTTTACAGATATATCCAGATTTCTTTAAACCCTATTCTATCATGAAAGAAATAAAATAAAGAACGTGACAATTGCAAAATGAAATAGATAGATCTAAAGAATGTGAACATACTATATACCCAATGGAAATAATACTGCAATAACACCTATGGAGACAATCTTTGAAGACCCTAATCCTCTGGTGGCCTCTCCATGGGAGGGTCCTTATTTCTAGAGTGCATGGTTGTAGGCTATAGTTCTCCTCTTTTGTGGTTGAAATTTCACCAACACTTCGTCAATTTCAATAAGGATGGATATGGGAAGTGGAAAGGACCTTTTGAATTTATAGGAAAAATGGTGGTTATCTTTAATAGGGTTTAAATACTAAAATATGATTATTTGACCAAATCAATTTTAACCATTACTTTTTAATTTTTCCTTTTTTTTTTTTTTGATAATTTCATGAGGGAAAAGTCATAAAAGTGTTTTATAACTTTAATTAAATGGACAAAAATTAGGAAAAGTGGTTTCCTAAGTTACTTTAGTTAAAATTATGTGAAATTTGGTGTAAACATGGGATACCTATACTATAGATGGTGTATTTTGGTAATCCTAACAATTTGGGCTAGTTGAACAATTTTTTGGTGATAACAAATGCCCCCTAATGTTTGAGGTTAGGAGTACATTGTATGACTGAAATGATTTATAGTTTTCTTTTGTGTATAAATTATTCATCCAAATATGGAGATAAATTCCATGGGAAAGAAGACCAACCGTTGAAGAGGGCACAAAAAATCACAAGTCAACAAAAGGGTCACAAGGTGGTGAGGTACATAATCTCAATGGAACGAGGTAGGAATACCCATAATCGTTGTGTTAACTCCTGGTAATGAATACAATAGTGAGAAAATAAAGAGTTATCCACCATGGTTTCACATTATCCACTAGGCCACCCTTCCATGTTGATCCCAATCACGCTAACATCACTATACGAACGAGTTTAAAAAAAATTCCAATATTCACTAAAAAATTATGAAATTTTTCTAGGCTTTCAAGAAATGACTTGGTCGCTCAACACCCCATCAAATCAGCCTCTAAATAGCAATAAATATTCAATATGTAGTCATCCCATGCATCCCAAGCACTGCAATCGAGGTCTGATACCAATTCGTGACCCACCACATCGCCTAGGTGCCTCAAAAACTCACCTTCCTAAGATGATTTCAAAATTTTGATACCTTTCCTACGAAAATAATGAACAAAATAAAGTAAATTCAATAACAAGAAACATGCATTATTGAAAGATAAAGAATAATTGTCCATGCAAAACAATTAATAATATCTATCATATCTTAAACATATCATAGAGATACATAAAATACACAACATAATAAAATCATAGAGAGACTTATATTTTCAAAGAGTTTCACCAAATGGCTGCAGAAATCAGAAATTCCACACGACATTATAACTTGTTTTTATAGATCTCAATAGTAGTTCACCCCTGTGTTGACAAGTCCAAATTTCTTGTCAAGTAGTTAAGGGAGAACACCTGATGGTAGGCCCCAATTAGACCTAATCTCATTTGGTGTAGCGTTTCTGACTAGTATGTGGGACTAGTTTCCACTAAGAATTAAAATAATAAAAAGGGGTGTTATAGTCCAAAAATACCCTACCTATGCATACATGGAATTGGCCTTTCCACTTACACAATTTTCCAAATTACTATTGAGGATTCTTCTTAAAAAACTAATTTTTGGAACATGTACGCACCTTGCTGAACTGATATTCCACGTACACAGACGAGTTGCATACTAGTTAGCCCACGCACATACGCAAGCTACATGATAGACAACCCACGTTTTGCCCCAAAAGTTGCAAAAAATATATAATTTCAAGGAATTCGGTGGAGTTTACGGGCTATCGAGGGTTTCCCAAAAATTTTACCCATTGTAGTCAGTCCCCAAACCGAATAACCATCATTTTATCATATAAAAATACGTCTTGGGGTCCCATTTACAACAACAAGAAAGAGAACTAAACTCTACCAAAATCCCTTCCCCTTCTAGCCCAAGTTTTGAATCCCTTTCTAAGATTTGGCCTTAGCATTCCCCCTCTAGCCCTTTTTCCTTATACAACCCTTTCCCTTTTTCCAAAGAGATCAGTTGGTTTTGAGAAGCAATCATGGGAATGATGCACTTGGAGTAGTAATAAGAGGAGCCCAAACCTGGTTCGCATAGTGTTTGTTGATAAGAAGGTTGTAATCTTTATGATCTTCATATTGAATAAAAGAGTTCTTTCTTGTCCCAGTAAATTGCATCTTTATGCTTTTATTGATTAATGCATATATTCCTATATCTGAATATTGAAAGTGACAAGTAGAGATTGTAATTTGTAGCATTGTTTTTCTAATATTTTGCAGGTCAACTTTGGGAGGAGACCCACAATATAGGAAGATACAAAGGCAAAAGAGGTCTACACCAGATGCTAGGACCAAAGGTATACCTATTGATCTTCATTCCTCTCTCTTGTCTTTCAGTTTAGATAGTTTTGGGGTAGCTTAGGAATAAAACTGTCTTTTAAGGGAAGTCAGTGCTCTGCCTGTACCTTGACCTAGTATAGGCGGATTTTCCCCGCTAGAAGAATTTGTGACTCCACTGGGGAGTATCTCCAGGGTCTTAGTGGAAGATCTTGGTTATATTTGATTTTTAGTTGTTTCTGAGTTTTCTGAGTGTTCTGAGTCAGGTTGGGTCTCTAGTTATCTTCCAGGTGCCTACCAACTTCCCTTGCCCAAGTTGTCTGTCCAAACTTTTTCTTTTTTTTGAAATTTACAGAGGTGTACACACCCTGTTCTCTATACAGCATGCATACATACACGGTCTTCATTATATATAGACCACATACATATGTAGGTTGGTTGTGCAAAACACACGTCTCTGTTGTTTTGGATAATTTTTTCAAAATATTTCCTTTTTCTACAGGAAACTTGTGGTTCCCAGGTTTTCCAAAGTTCTAGAAGCCTCTATTGTTTAGGGTTTAGACAGTTTGCAGGCTCGGATTGTTTATGTTTCCTAGATTTTTTGGCTTATTTTTAACTTGAATTTTTAAGAATTGTGTATTATATAGTTTATTTTAGCATCTTTTGTTAGTTCTTCTTTGATTGGGAGAAAACAAAAAAAAATCCTAGTTTTTTAGGTCTCTTTCTTTCTTTGCATTGTTATTTGAAAAAGAAAAAGAAATTAACATAGGGTTGTGTTTTCTTCTCATATTGAAAAAATTTCAAAAGAAAAATTTCAAAAGAAAATCCTTTCATTTTTCTCTTTTGTTTCACTCGAAAGTTTCATTGTGCATTTTGCATAGAAAGGATAAAAGATTGCATCTTTTTGTTTGAAGGATTGTTCATGTTTTTTGCTTGAAGCTCTTTTTCATTTGTAGAATTAGTGTAAAGTCTTATTTTCCAGTGTTCTAATTAGTTTCTTTTTCACAAGAGTCTGAAACAACATCAATTTCACTTTTATTCGTTGAGTATGAAAAGCCCCTAAAATGAACGCGCTAATCTTAAATATATTAGTAACACTTTTTATAGGGTTCACCAATAGCTTAGGCTAGGGCCTTGAATTAGGTGTGGAGAGGTAAACTTTCCAAGGCCAACCAAAAATTAACTTATGTGTATGTGCTATGGTGTGAAAAGTCCACTTTGTAATTACTCAATCTGGGAATATCCTCTCACACAGGAGTCAAACACGAGGCCCCGTGGAGGATGATGATGGATATATCCACTCCTGATACTGACACAACATTTGGGAGAGTCTTTATTAGGGGTGAATCTTGTAGCGTTACTGGCCCAACTTGTGTCATACCTTTGAGACACTTGGATCCATTCAAGGTACTCTACGAGTGATTCTAGCCCTATTGTGTTTCAGGCCTCAGGAGGAACTTTGGGCTTAGTTACCATGCCCATACACTCACCTGACTATTAATTGTACCTCGTGGTTGTTGATTACAAGTTGGTGGCCTAGTTTCCATTATATAGGTTGACACACAGGTGACCGCGAGGGGTGTATCATGGTACCTGAGGCAAACTCTGTATTCTACAGGCAACACCCAAAGGGACCGTCAACCGACGGTCTGAGTAACTACTTCTCCTGGCTATTTTTTTTCCTTTGTGAATTCTTTGGATGATTGATACTTCATCTCCCTAGATCAAAATAATTTAGAAGGGTATTTTGTTTGGTCTATATCTTTTTTAGGCTTTTCTTCTTAGTGGTGTGCTTTGTGCTCTCTAGGTTTCCATAGTGAGTCATCCAGTCATTGCTTTGGTTCTCTGACCTAAGGTGGTAGACCACCCACTCCATTGGTCGCGAGGAATTTTTGGTATTCCACTTAGAAACATGAAGCCACCTCTTTATAGGAGTTGTTTTTTATACCACTGGTTCGCTAGAGTCAGTGTGTGAGACTTTTACGAACTTGAACGATCCCACAAAAAAGAACCTATGCATAATATATTCATGGAAAAAGTTACCGATGATACCAACCAAGGAACCCCTTCTCAAGGGGATTCTTGATCTTTTCATTTCTTTGGAAATGTTGGTGTCCCTTTAATGGCCACTTTGTACATTCCTGGGTTGAATGTGGGACTACCAATTTGGTGGGGTACCATTCCAGATGTCCCGAATTCTATTGACACTTCTCAGTTAAGAACCTTATGTCATGCAAATCATGTTGATGTTCCTTCATCAACAAATTCTTCTCCTCCTCCTTCTTCCTTCTCTGGTGAAAGTCTAGCTACTAGTAATTGAAAGTATAAATGAAATAGAAAGAGGAAGAATTGGAAGAATAAATCACCAACCTCTGTGAGTCATGTTGGATATGGGTCATCAAACTTTGAAAGTCATGTTGAATACCACCACCTAGCCTCTTTAAGTGATGCTGGGAGAAAACAACCAACCTCTGCTAGTCATGTTAGAGAGTTGTCAACAACCTCTGTGAGTCATGTTGAGAACAAGAAACCAACAACTGCTAGTCATGTTGGGGGCATTAATTCTGTTGAGAAACCTATATGGATAGGACGTAAGCCTAAGTTCACTTGTAATATTTGCAAGGGATATCACCTTACTCATTTATACCATGTCCTTCCATAGGCATGAATATTGGGCTCCCTGTATGCAAGATCTTCTGAGTCTGAGTGTTCTGAGGTTTCCTCACACCCTATTCAATCAGTGGTTGAGAAAGTGGTCATGCCAATGCAATTTTAGGTTGATCACACTCCTCTTTTGGGGGGTGATGCGACTTTAGACCATGTTGTCTTGTAGTCTATTCATCCATTGGTTGAGAAAGTGGTCATGCCGATGCAATATTCGGATGATCCCACTCCTCTTTTGGGGGGTGATGTGCCTCTAGACCATGTTGTCTCACAGCCTATTCATCCAGTGGTTGAGAAAGTGGTCATGCCAATGCAATCTTCGGTTGATACCACTCATCTTTTGGGGATGTAACACCCTATTTTCCCTAGTTTGTAAATATAACTATATTGGCCAAGGAAAACCTAAAAGTGTGAATGTTTGATTTGATGGACCTTTTTACAAAAGGTCGATGAATGTAAATTCTGTTATTTTAATAGAAAATGGTTACGTGTTGCATGACTGCTGAAAGAGGGGATGTGCTAAGAGAAAACAACAAATGCTATGAAAGGTGGTGGAGGGGACCCAAAATGGTTGCATTAACCTCCACTGAACTAGTACCATGCTGGAATTAATTGCTCAGATCAGAACAACCCTCTGACCCAAGAATGAATTATGATCGAGCTGATAGGTGGGAATACCTCCTCAAGAGTTAATGAGGGGATTATTAGAAAAACAGGACCATGGAGCAATAAAATAAAACAAATGCAGAAACAAAACATAGAAGATACACAATACAATAGAGACATAGATTTACGTGGTTCACCTAGTGTGGGCTACGTCCACAAGAGAAAT
>SNQJ01S0029445.1:60079-73797 GCA_010110895.2 Picea sitchensis | reverse complement strand
GGAACTGGTCTCCCAAGACATTCACCAGAAGGTTGGCAGCACTGTCAGAGGTCACCAACCTTCTTCGGATTTGTAAATTCCAGATTCTGGCTGGCCAGAATGCCGATTAATGCAACATAACCGTTTTTGTCAAAAAAAAAAAAACAAAGGTCAGTTTGAACAAGCTCCAAGGGTATTGATGTAGAGTATTTTTTTGTCCTAAATCTAACTCTTTTCTATTTCCCAAGTTGGAAATGCTTACAAATAGGGTCTAAAGGTTTTATAACCTTTGGTATGTCCTTCAATACTTCCTTTGTACTAGATTTGATCAAATTGTCAAAGCTCAAGTGTCTCATTCTTTTGTGCCACAGCCATCTTTCATCTACTTAACTCATGTAGCATTCTTCTTCTTTTTCAATATCTAAAATATATACATTACTTGAGGTTCTTGGTGAAATATCTACTAATTTTCTTGATCCTTCCTTCCTGATTTCGCATTTCTGGGATTCAAAAATGAGTATATGTCCTTGATCATAAGTTTGGCTTACACTTAGAAGATTAGGCTTCATATTTTCAAGCAATAGCACATTTTCTACTTTATTTTTCTTGTTTCCCAAAGTGACTGTGTTTTTTCCTAGTATTTTGGCAGACACATTATCTCCATATGTGACTCTTCCTTATTATTTCTTTGTCAGATTGAGAAATTTGCTTCCATCTCCTGTCATATGCTTAGAGAATCCACTGTCAATATACCATTGACACTTTTTGTTCTTGGCATACAAGGCTACTTTACATTATGTTACCTTTTCTACCACATGTTTTTCTTTCCATATCTTTTTATCTTTATTGTTGGGAATACTTGTCTTCAAGGATTACATTGGCAATCTACATTCATTGGATTTATGACCATAATTGTTGCACTTGTGACATTCAACATTGTAATCTTGTAAAGGAGAGAATGAATTATAGTTTCTTTTCTCTAAATTATGTGTGCTCTTATTATATCTTTGGACATTTTTAGGATTGTATTTTCTATAGGCTTTACAATGTATTGCTTTATGACCAAAATTATTGCAAGAGTAGCAATATCCAAGGAAGATATGTTGATATCTATTAGGGGGAGTCCTTATGGTCATTGTATTATTTTTGTCTTGTTTTTCTTTTGTAGGGGGTGTTGATTTATGTTCATTAGGAACAATCTTCAATGGTACCATATTCCCCTTGTTATCTTCCCTTTTTAAGGGGCTTCTAAGAGCATCTGCATAACTGATTGATTGTTTGTCAGTATTTGGTTTTGCAAAGGTTGAATCTTGATCATATATCAATCCTATCTTATCGTTTGGTGATCTTTGACTATTAAGAATGGCATTCAATATTTTTGAATTATTCTTAAATTTTGATTGGTTGTTTCCTTTCTCAATTTCCCTCTTTAGTTGAACAATTTCAGTGTCTAGCTTCTTGCAATTTTATTGTTTTTCATTGAGTTTTTTATTCAAGACTTCCTCATTTTTCTTGGATTCTTGAAGTTGAGTCTTCATGCCAATGATGATTTTCTTTGATTCTTTGATGGTTTTTCAAACTTCATTTTCTCTTAATTGTTGTGTTTCTTCAAATTCTAGTAGTTGCCCCCTCAGTAACTTGTTCTTCTTTATATACTTTCTAAGTTCATCCATAGAATTGATTAGTTATAATTCTAGGTCTACTTCTCCTTCAACCTCAAATTTTTTCTCAATCTCAAAAGTATTTTTAGAAGGATTATCTTGGGTTTCTATACCCATAAATAGATGTTCGAACTCTTCATCTTCACTTTCTTCAGATGAACTATTGTCATTTTTGGTGTAAAAGGTATTCTCTTTTTTTTGGTTTTTCTCTTTTTATGTTCCTTGAAAGTTCTTTCATCGTCACTTTCTTCTTGTTTTGGATAGGGACATTTAGAAGAAAAATGTCCAACCTGGACACAGTTAAATCATTTTAGAGTAAGATTTACCTTGCATTTACCAGTTCATTTCTTGAGTTTCTTCATGAAGTTAGCTACTTCTTCATTAGATATCTCTGACTGATCTTCATTAGACATCTGCTCCTAATTCTTCTTTTATTTTGATGCCTTGAAAGTTGTTTCCCCTTTAGATGGATTTCCTTACCCTCTTCTCATCTCATAGGCTATGAGAATCCCATGGAGTTCATCCATTGTGATATTGTCTAGGTTTTCTCTATATTCTAGTGTGGAAACCTTGGCATCATATCTCATAGTCAATGTTCTCATTACTTTCTGAACAATGAATTTTTCTTCTGTGTTTTCTCCTAATGCTCTGATTGAATTGACAACTTCATCTACTCTCTGTAGATATTCTGCTATATTTTCATCTTCCTTCATTTTTATATTTTCAAACTGTGCTCTGAGTGTTTGAAGTTTAGCTTGCTTGACCTTTCCATCTCCTTCATAGATGATCTTTAGTTTGTCCCAAATTTATTTTGTTTATTTACAATGCATCACTTTTACAAATATAGGATTTGTTAATCCTCAAAGAATAGCATTAACAACTCTTGAATTGTCATTGCAGAGCTTCTTTGCAGCAATATCAATAGGTGGGGTAGATGGAGCGATGTAACCATTTTCAACAGATTTCCACACATCACATCCAAGGTCCATAAGATATATTTTCATTCTTATACTCCAGAAAGAATAACCATTTCCTTTAAATAGTGGTGCTTTGTTAGAGGACATTCCTTCTTGTTGATCCATTTGAACTCTTCAAAATCTACCTTCCAGTGGTTAAACTATGATGAAGGCACTCGCTCAGATACCAATTGTTGAAATATTTTCCAATACTGAGAGGGGGGGTGAATCAGTATTTCTTCTTCTTTTAAAATTTCAGTCAATTCTTAATTAACAAATGAATTAATCATAACAATTGATCAACAAGAATGTAATGAATACAGAAGTTTAAATAAAATAATAAAAGTAGAAGTTACAATTGTGTGAGAGACACCAATTCTCTTATTTTGAGCACCAACTCAAGGAGACGTCAATCCCTTGGTTTTAGAGCACCAACTCCCTTGTTTCAGAGCACCAACTCTAGGAAGCACCAACTCCCTTGTTTCAGAGCACCAACTCTAGGAAGCACCAACTCCCTTTTGAAACAGGATTTAACCTATATATTGTAATCCTCCCGAGCTCCTCCCTACCACCCTCACTGCATAAAAAAATTTATAGTTTATTTCTTGGACTCTACTCCTGCTTTTGATCTTCTAATATAGATTGCATAGACACTTTATTTCCACCTCAGTTTATGGCTTATATAGTATTTCAATAGGTATGAATTTGAACCATTGTATATTTTAATAATGAACCATTGCACTCTTTCATTTAATTAACATTAGTAATTTGACGTTTTTGTTTTATTAATATTTGATTTTAATTTTAAAAGACTTCCTCTTCATTTAATCAACATTAATGGTGACATTTGTGTTTTATTAATATTTGATTTTAATTTTAAAAGACTTCAAATCCCTTCTAATTTGTTTTATTATTTTATTCCTTCACATATTGTTTTCTTGTTTCTAGATTCGAATTTTGCACATATGTGATTCCTTCAATCCACTTTCCTTGTGATCGTGGGCTCAAAACCATGGGCTTATCCACTTTAATCATTGTTCCTTTATCTCTTTCTCTTTCCACCTTTATTTTTCTACATAGGACCTTATTCAAATGTCTGTGTGCTTATTTACTTCTAGGCCCTTGGTGTCCCTAATAAAATCCTTTACCTTATCATGAGACTGGTGTTGGAACCAAGTCCTCTGGACTTCGGACTTCAGGCTATCCTTGCATTCTTGTGGATTTTGACCTACCAAAGTGGTCATAAAGTGTAGGTGACCGGTTTTTGTCAGTTGATAGTACCCCTTACGCTATCCTTCCACTGTCTTAATCCAACGACTATGACTTAATCAAGTGTTGAGATGGATGGTCCTTATTTTTTTCTCGAGGCCTTCGAGACTTCAGGACTTCGACGTTTTAGCTGGTAAGGGAGACTAGACATACCCAAAAATTTGAAACCCTGAAATGACGTGGCTAGATTACGCCATGTCTTAATTAAACTAATATTGGATTAACCCTAAACTTCAGCCTTCGACACTTCGGGCATTTTTACTGGTAGGAGAAGATAGACATCCCTGGAGCCCATAATCCCAAAGTGACATGGCATGTTGATGTCTCCTAGGTTGACGTGGACCCATGGTATGTGCGCCATGTGTCACCCATTACTAACATGGTCCTATTGATGTGGACTTGTTGAAGTGGAGCCACATGTCACCTTGATTAGTGACTCTCACAAAATTTATGTGCTAAATGGGCCTTGACACTTGTCACCAGTTGATTGGGCCATGTGTCATATTTTTCTTCTGCCACATGTCTCCCTCCTTGATCATTGCTCTAGACTTCTTGATCAAACGGTTGAGAAATGTCTCAAAGGGATCTTATATTGACGGTCTGCGTGATGTCAGTACTCCGGGACTCCGGGATATTACAACTATAAAGGTGTCCAACTCCCTCGAAGTTATACCTACTGAAGTGCTTACACTATCCTTTCACTACTTGATCTAACGGCTCACATTACTCCCGAATTATTTTCTCAATCTAATGGTTGGTGGGAATTTGGGGCTTCAACACTTCGTAGCTTTGTACCTCTTCCGTATCTTAAATATTTGGTGAAGTGGATAAATCGTCGAAACATGATTGGCTTTGATCTACGATTGAGGATTATCACTCCCGATCTGACGGTTGAGACTTATCTCTCCCAGCCTCTGGCTCCACCTTGATCTAAAGGTCTGGAATTAATATGCTTATAGATCGATGGTTCTTATGGATTTACACCATGTTTTTTGTCGACGGTGAAGGATCATTGATCCTTACCAGTGATTAACAATCAATGGTTAGGTTTTCTCCCAATTGTAATAGAACTTCTTTGTTAAATCATCAGGTTTTACTTGTGCACTTCTGCAAGGATTTCAATCTAATCACGCTTCTTCCAATCATTCTTCCTTGTGTTCATGGATCCTTCGCATGTGTTATCTCTCCTGAGATTTAGGACCTGTGCTCTGTTTGTTGCAGTTGACATCAATGAAAATCGATCTTCCAACACAATCCACACCTCCTCTTGTATAATTGTTACATGTTGTCATAGCTTCCTAGAGTCACACTGAAAAAGAAGACTGGTATTTGACTTGGCTTCATTTACTTCCAAGATGGACTATCTCTGAACCTATGAGAGATGGAAATAAATGTTGATTGTAGATTTCATATTTGGACATTGCTCAGAGTGGAGAATCGATGAGAAAACTTCTCAATAGCGGGAACAATCGAGATAAACACTAAAGCTATAGCCATAGTTAGAATTGGATCTAGTAGCTAGAGCCACAAGTAAAAGCCAAAGACAGGGTTAGATCTATATCCAAGAGCCATAGTTAGAGACATGTTCCAAAGTAGTAGGCATAAGACACATTGATCCAGATTGGTTTCCTTTAAGATTTTGGAGACCAAAATTCCTCTCAATGAAGAGTGTGATATGAAATGGATCCAGACAAGAAAATGTTCGTAAGACTCAGTACTTGCAAGAATAACTCATCAATTAAGGAATGTTCTAGACAGACTATTAAAAATGGTGTAAATGTAAAAGTAAATAAGACGAGGAAAAAAAATGAAAAAAAAAATAACAATAGGAGAGAAAATACTAAGGAATGGGAAGTGAAAGTTCATGCATGTTGGCCTTCTCATTACCCCAATCTCTATGTATTTGCTCCTATTCTTTCACTCTCAAATGGTCTTTTGGCAAAGGAAGTAAGGAGGAACAGCGAGCCAAAAGCTACATTGTAACTAGAGATTGTCAAAATGAAAGACAAGCAACCATTCAAAGTTGGTTCTCCCATTTAGGTTTCCAACATAAATATATGTGTGTGTGTGTGTGTGTGTTGTCTTATGGTATTTAATGGTCGTGTGGTTGTGCTATGTGTATTTATGTTTTAGTTCTAATTTTAATCATTGCTAACAAATAGTGGGAGTGTAAATGAGAGGGATATGTAATCAAACATGTCGATTTATTGCATTATTGGTTTTAATTGTCTAATAGAAAGTATAAAATTTCTATTACTACCACCATAGGATGCATTTCCAGGCACAAATATTGATGGTTTTTATCTCACAGTTGTTTCACTTATGTAGGAGGTGTCTAAATTAGTTTATTTAAGTTTTTCTCTTTGCCTGGGTTGTACCCCTCTCCTTTGAGCAATATTTTTATTGTTGTGATAATTCGAAAGAAGCATTAGTTATCCAAGACACCATGTGCATTCCCTAGAAAATTTATAATCCTTGAAACCTTCAATAAGACCGTACATGGTCATACGAGTTGTATGCGTTATTTTTGGGCCATACATAGATTTGGTTGGGTCATACCTTGTATTATCTTGTCTTATCTGAATGTTGGGTATTCTATTTCCAAAATTGTTGCCCACATTTCCCTTAATTGAACCAGCATGAAAAAGGATGTAATTGCTCACTGGGTAGAAGCAGTCAAGTCCCCGAGAAAAGAACAATTGAAATAATTCCATAGGTTGTTTTCATTCTCATAGTGAATGGTGGAAGAGGCATTGTCGAAACTATCATGCCATTGAGGACGATTGTTGAGACTCCCATTGAGATTGTGAGTGGAGAAAAGTGTTTCCAAAAATCCACATAATTCATGGCTACTATCTCCTAATTTCATTGTATAAACACTTTGCAAGTATAGGCATCCAAGATAAATTATAAATTCCAAAAGATCTTGTCATGAAAATTGACCTATTAGTTGAAGAAGTTGGGAAGGAGATTAATCTTAAATAGAAGAGGATTTCTTTCCCAAGGAGAATTTTGGACTAAGACAAATCTACTAGTAAGAATGATTATGTTGTGAATTAATTCATTGTTGGTCAATCATCAAATGAATTGCAAATTGTGTATTATAGTCCCAATGTTTTCCAAAGAGCCAATTCATTATGTTATCTGCCAATGATAAGGGTAAATACACCACTAATTATCCAAGTGGATATTGGTGGCCACCCAATTTTTCCACTAATTCATAATGGTTCCACATCTTGGCATTTTTTCTATGGTTTTTCAAGTCCCAAACTTCTGGGGTCATTTTGAGGCCCTCAACGACATTTTTTTGGAACGGCAACACCTAACATGTAGCTAGAGAAAAATGTTAGGACAATTGGAATGTGTACTCCTCGACTAGATATTTTTTATGGGGTACCGAGCTCCCCAAACGGAGATTGTATGAAATTGAAGAAGTTGAAGAAGTTGATGTATCAACTAACCACATCAGGGCCCATAAACCTTTTGGTGTTTCAGCTTCTAGGGTTAGGGTTTTGGATGTTTAGGGTTTTCTCATTGATGCCTTGTGTTAAAAGGCCTTTTCAGCCTCTTTGTAATTAGCTTCTTATGAATGAGCGTAGTCATCACAACTCTCTCTTCAGAGATAAGCTACCACCATTCTAGCTAGCTTGTGTGCTTTGCATTTTACAATCTTTTGTATTCTAGACAATCATTAATAGAATCTAAGTTTAACTATATTAATGTGTTTTTTCAATAGCTTTGTGTGTTTCCTTGTTATATCTCTACCTTCATGACATTCTCAAGATAATCTGGATCAACTAAGGATTTTATGATAACACACTTGTATGATTAGTGATTCTCATGTTATTTTCATTGTTGGTGAACACCCACAACCATTCATTCTCACACGGGTGGTCTATTAGTTAATCAAAAAAAACAAGCCACTCACATACACAAGGTTTTGTTGGTGATAGCCTCAATGCATAGCATATAATCATTCACTAGTGTTGGCCATTCACACCATAGGAAACAACTATTATTTTGGTGATTACATACATAGTCAGTTGTTGATGAACTGAAACAAATGGTGGGGAGAATATAAGCAGCAATATCAAAGAGAAGTATTTTATATCTATTGGAACAATTAAATCCAAAAACCAAATCCTATTGCCAAGACCAATACCAAAGCTACAAGCAAATCCATCCTTACATGTCGTTGGAGAACAAGGAGTAGGGAATTTGCACTTAAAATTGCATTATGCACAAATCCCTCGAGATCAATTCTAAAAATAAAGCACTCGACATCATACAAATTTAGAGGCCTAACGTTGACTGGCACATTGAGAACAAATAGTTATTTTTCATTGCATTGTCATCTAGTTTCTTATATGCAACTTACACAGAGAAAGGAGCCAGATAATCAATCTCGAGCAGAGGTTACACAGAGAACATAAACCTTGAAGTTTATTCTACATAGAGAATGGAGATAGGTTTTCATTTTCCACAAAGTATCTGTGCCGGTGAAGCAAGTGGGATATAAGTCCCTTGTTTATGAATCATAAGGAGTATGGTCATCATAAGGGGGTAGTTGTACCTGCTCCTAACTTCCCTCACTAATGTTCACTTTAAATGGATAAGGATGGTCATCAAAGATTAGTTGAAAGTAATTGTTTTCTCATAAATGGAAACTATCCATATATGATTCCCAGAAAGCTTCCTCGAAATCACACCAACTATACATATCTCTTATATAATCCTCTTTAATATGTCTCCAAATTTCCAACCTTTGGATTTCTTTGATAGGATTCATGTAGTATTTGTATTGAGTGCTCCATATATAGTCACATATATGAATTCCTTTAGGGTGGGAAAAATATTCTAATTCAGGTAACCATTGATTGATATGCTCTTCATAATCTGTATCAAGTTCAAGAAAACTTGTAGAAGAGGCTTCTTCTATATAATTTACATCTTCCACATAATCTGCATATAGCATTAGATATTCCTCAATTATGGGGGCTAATATATCCATGTAAAATTCCATAAGCTATTGTAACTATGAGAGATAGAATTTTGAGGCAATGAATTTTAAATTACCCTAACTTTCTTAATATTGATCAAAATTGTTATTATGACCCCGATCTGGAAATGGCACGAAAAAATTGCATCTAGTGGCATTGGCCATGCTATAGTCATGTTCATAAACAAATAAATAATCACACTACAATAATTTCAACTTGAAATGGATGTAACTGTACTTCTGTAATTCCATGTTATAAGCCCAATTTTGAAATGCCATTGTCACTATGCTTCTATTGAAACTGGTATCACTACAATCTAGATGCTCTATCAAAACATATATGATTTAGATATTAAACTGAAAAACCCTTGAATAACCAATTTTAAATCAATGATATTTACACTTCTCGAATTTTAATTTGAATGATTTGTTTTTTTGATTGGGTATTTTTCAATAGGAACTTAAATATGTAATTTTGTTCTTCAAAATATGCATAGAAATCTTCATAAATGGACCTCAATATCGCACCCTATTTTTCCTTCTGAAAATCTATGAAAAAATTTATTATTTCACAAAAAAATTGGAAGAAGAAGAACATTGGGGCGGCTTTCAAACCCCTAAACACAATCATAAACTCTCTTGATCATGTTAAGAACCCTATTGATCTCACTAATAAAATAGGTGTCTACATATGTTCATGTGGAAAACCTTACATGTGTGATACTAGCCATTCCATTAGGACTATCGTGTTTGTCTATTTGTACTGGACAAACACTCAAACAAAATGAAGCATCATATCTACATTGAGAAAGCTAAAATATTGGCCAAGATTGACCATCATTACAACAGAAATTCCAAGGAGGCAATCAAGATTGAAAAGAGACCAAATAACCTTCATAAAGATTATGGTTACAAAATCTAATGAAATTGGATCCCAATGCTATCAACCAAGTAGGTTTAAAGTATAACAATAAGTTTCTCTCCTTTTTGTCTATGTTTTATCGAATTTTTTTCAAATTTCTTTTATTTTTTTCTATATTTTTCCTATTTATTATTAAAATAAAATAAAATTAATATAATATAAATATATAATATAGTATAATTTTCATATTTTTTTAAACTTCAACTTAAATAAATTAAATATAAAAATATTACCATCAATATCAATTATTATGAAAAATAGTAAATATTATATATATGAAGATGGTTTATATGAGTATCTGCAAAATTTGAACCAACAAATAATTCGATGAGCACTAAATTTCGTAGTGATAACTTATAAAAAAATAGTATAATATAATAATTTAATATCTAGAATTAATAAAGAAATAATATTTTTTAATATCATTTATGTATCATCATATAATGGAATGTTAATACATATTTAATAAATAAAAATTAGAGGATCTATCTTCATCCCTCACATACATAAGCTTTTCAATTTAGTTATCCATTCAAGCTTTCTAAAACCTTAGACTCAAAGTCTCATTGTACCTATTTTTAAAAACGAGGATAAAAGAAATCTATCTAATTATAGGACCATTATGATTAGCCCCATTTTAGCTAATCTATATGGAAGTATTTTGGAAAAAAAGATCGGTGCATGGCTAGAAAGCCATAGAAAAAGAGCTAGAGACCAGGTTGGTTTTAGAGGCCACCATTCCACTGTGGACCACCTTGTTACATTTAGGATCATTGCAGAGGAGTGTTGTAATGATAAAATTTATCTCCTTTGTTGTTTTGTTGATTTTGTAAAATCTTTTGACATTGTGCCCAGGAGTAACCTTTGGAATAGGTTAGAAAAACTTAAAGTCCCTTTCGAGTTAAGATCTAATGTAGTAAGGCTATATGAGAAAGTTATTTTCAAATTTAAGAACACTAAGGATTGGTCGGAAGAAATTAATTGTACTATAGGAGTCAAGCAAGGTTGTCTGTTATCCTCTACCCTTTTCAATATTTATATTGATAAGTTAGAAGATTGTTTGGAGGATGCATGTTGTGTTGGCTCGACTCTTCTTAGTATAGTCACTATCCTCCTTCTTTATGTTGTTGATATTGTTCTTATGGCGAAGATTCCTTATGACATAGGTAAGCAACTAATAATCCTCAAGAACTTCTTCTCTAGCATGGGCATGACTATGAACACTAACAAAATAAAGGTTATGATAATTAAATCCAAAAGGATCGCCTATGATACTTTGTTTCATGAGAACAATAGCTTGGAGGAACTACCTTCATATAAATATCTTGGAATTGATATCCACCATAAGCTCAATTGGAACTATAGAGTTGAAAAAAGGATAAATGGAGGGTGGAAATATTATTATGGGCTCGAAAGCAATTGTAAATCAGTAGACCTTTGGCTTTGGGATATATAAAAACTCCTCTTTCACACTCTTGTCATTCTATTTATCTTATATGGATGTGAAGTTTGGGGTTGCAAAATATCTAGAGAATCCTAGAGAAAGATAGAATAGATCCAAAATGATTTTATAACTTATAATTAATAATAATATAATAATCTATTTTTAAGGTCACGGCCAAGCCACAGCAAATTGGTGTATGAGACCCCCTTATATGTGGGACAAGGGACCCCCCTCCACCCAGCGATTTGACTGGTAAAGTCTACGGAGGTATGCATACCCTACCCCCCTCTGGATTTGAACTTGTGACCTCTTAAGAGGAAACACATGTTCTTAACCATTAGGCCCACTCAGGCTGTATTACAAAATTAAGGGCAATGCACCCTATCCTATTCTCCTCATAGAAGCAAGTATTTCCCCCATTGAGAGCATTACTATGATTAGATGTCGAACGTACAAGAAAAAGATAAACAATATGGATGACAAGAGGCTCACCGAAATTGTTTCAAACTCTGGCCAAAACCACAAGAGGCCCAAGCACAGATGGCATAAAGATGTCAAATCTTGGCTAAATCATTGGAGAATACAAGAAGAAGTGATCATGCAAAATATTGATAATGTTTCAAATATTTCACTTCTAAATTTAAGGAGAATATGTGGTGTGATAAAGAATTAGTGGAAAAAAAGAAATTAAGATACTACAAGGAGGTTGTGCACCCTAATTTAGAAGATCAAAATTACCTCTCATTTTTTATAAGTGAAAAGAAGAAAATCAACATTTCTAAAATAAGAACAATCTCTCACAGGCTACATAGTGAACTTGGGTGTTAGACAGGTCCCAAAACACTGTGGGATGAAAGAATCTGTCATGTTTGTGACAGTAAGTGGGTAGAAGATGAAAATCACTTCCTCTTATATTGTCTTACATATACCCATATTAGATCCCAATTTAAAAATATTTGTCACAATATGGACCTTCCTAACCTCCTAAGTCATCAAAACTATGATCTTGGAACACTTCTCTCAATGTTTTTTTAGTATAGAAATACAATTTTAAAGAAATGGAAGTAATATGTTACTTTCTTTAGGTCATCGTCGTCGTCGTCGTCGTCGTCATATTTTTTTGTGTAGAAATACAATTTTAAAGAAATGGAAGTAATATTTTACTTTCTTTAGTTGGTCGTCATCGTCGTCGTCGTCGTCGTCATCATCATCATTGTCGTCATTGTCATCGTCATCATCATCATCAAAGTTTAGTTTTAATAAGTGTTTAACTAACAAAACAAATAAATATCATTAAAAATTATCTATATGATTTAATAAAATAAATTAAAAGGTATATCTAAATAAATGAGAGATTCAAATACTTTTGAATAAATTAATTTAAATTTAGTAGTATATAACAGATTTTATTATTCCTGTATAAATTAAATTATAGTTTGTAGTGTTAAGATGTATAGGAACTTTTAATATCTTATTAAAATTTATAATTTTAAAATTAAATATTTTTTTATGAAATATATATTTTTGAAAAAAAAAATCAAGCATTTTTTCTTATTTTTCAGATTGTACTAAACTTAAATTATATAGGATAAGGCTATTTCATTCTTTATATTAATTAATTAAAATTGGACATATATATTTCTCCGGATCTTTTTTTGAATGGAAATAATACTTCTCCGCGATTTTGAACGGGAATACTACTTCTTTGTGGTTTTGAATTTAATATTTCTCCACGGTTTGGAACGGGCATACTAGATCTTTGCAGTTTTGAAATTATATCTCTGCGGTTTTGAACGGGAATAATACTTCTCTTTTTTTTTCTTTTTTTTTCTAAGATTATATATCTAGGGTTTTCAAGGCCAAGAATACTTTTTTTTTAAGGAGATATTTTATTTCTAAGATTATATATCTAGGGTTTTGAACAGGAATAATACTTATTTGTTTATTTATTTTTTAGGAGATATTTTATTTCTAAGATTATATATCTAGGGTTTTGAATGGGAATAATCTATGTAGTTTTTACCTTTTTTACCTAGAATAATCTCTGTAGTTTCTATGGACTTCTTGTCGTCCTCAAAAATTATTTTTTGGCTTCTTCAAAGGGTTGAGCATTTGGACATCTGAAATGAGGTGAGTCACTTTTTACTTTGATTCAATTTTAATTTTACATAAAGAGATTTAAATATATTTTTTTTATTTTTTTATTTTAAGTTTCAGAAGTAAAAGTTGATTTGAGAGATAAAGTCAATCCATAATAATAATTGTTACATCTTTTTTCTCTGCTTTTCAATATGAGCACTCCACCACCTATTCCAAAAACTCACCCTAACAAGGGGAGGCCCCCCAAAATCACCCTAGATATCCTTTACGATTATATGGAATCATTAGAAAAAAGAAAAAAAAAAAAGAGAGATGCCAAAATCCAAATAGAGTTAGCAACATTAGAAAAAAGGAGTGAAGAAAGAGACGTAAAACTCAAAATAGAGCT
>SNQJ01S0029445.1:48605-60069 GCA_010110895.2 Picea sitchensis | reverse complement strand
TATTGAAGATTAATGTGTGGCTAAGTAGTGGTTGGAATCCATGTCCACATTTTACTTGGATGGATAGATGCTCATTTTTAATATTAATGGATTACATTATTTAACAGATCGTATTATATAACTTCCATTCATATTTTGAAGATGAAACATGTAAAATAGATGAAATACAATGTACTTAAAAAAGATAATAAAAAAATGTAATATTAAGTATTTANTATATTAATTAATTATAATAGTGATGAAATTATCTTCCTAATTATTTCCATGAAAGATAATAGGATGTTAAATGATATTTCCATGAAAGATAATAGGATGTTAAATGAATGGTTAATGAAAGATAGTAGAACCTCAATAAGAAATTATATTGAAGATTAATGTGTGGCTAAGTAGTGGTTGGAATCCATGTCCACATTTTACTTGGATGGATAGATGCTCATTTTTAATATTAATCATTTTTAATATTAATGGATTACATTATTTAACAGATCGTATTATATAACTTCCATTCATATTTTGAAGATGAAACATGTAAAATAGATGAAATACAATGTACTTAAAAAAGATAATAAAAAAATGTAATATTAAGTATTTAGAAAACATTAAAAAATGTAATAGATGCCTAAGAGAAATAATTAATGTAATGTGAACATAATTATAGAATAAGCCCTCGTGATTGGAATTTGAGATATTGCTCTTCTATGTGTCTTCTCTTTTTTGAGTGTATTCTTTTTGACGACGATGTGCCAAGTCTGGTTGAAGTTTTTGGTAATCAATACATGAAGGAAAGGAATGTATCTATATGGTTAAATTGACTATTAAGTTAATCAGAGAAATTGTTTGTCTTTCTTCTATGAAGCTAGATCGCATTAATATTCTAAAAAAATCTGTTCCATTTTTAGAATTTAAAAGGATAATACTTAAACACTCTCTATTGCCTGTTATTTAAACTTAGAATTTTTTTTCCATATCATTCATGTTGCCCGTTCCTGTGCAGGTTTCTCCTTCCTGATAATATAAACATGTCCATGCCAAACTCATGTTGTCCGTTCCTGTGCAGGTTTCTCCTTCCTGATAATATAAACATGTCCATGCCAAACTCTTACTACCCAAGGGTGTGGAATTCAAATGGGATGAAGCTTGCCCAACAGCGTTTACAGCATACAGCAAAAATTCATGTGACTCGGGAACATAGTGAAACCATGAGCCGAAACACAATCACGAGAAAACCACAAGCCCAACAGCAAAAAAAAATTCTAGCTGCATATAAAATGTGCATTTTATCATTGGCACACACTAGGACAAANTGATAATATAAACATGTCCATGCCAAACTCATGTTGTCCGTTCCTGTGCAGGTTTCTCCTTCCTGATAATATAAACATGTCCATGCCAAACTCTTACTACCCAAGGGTGTGGAATTCAAATGGGATGAAGCTTGCCCAACAGCAAAAATTCATGTGACTCGGGAACATAGTGAAACCATGAGCCGAAACACAATCACGAGAAAACCACAAGCCCAACAGCAAAAAAAAATTCTAGCTGCATATAAAATGTGCATTTTATCATTGGCACACACTAGGACAAAAATTCTAGCGGCATATAAAATGTGCAGTTTACCATTGACACGATTATGAAAGACAGAAGACAAAATTGACCATCCCATCCATTTTGCTTTCAGAAAAGTGATCATCGGACATTGAAGCACGTTGTGAATTTAAGTCTCGCTGGTAAGTGCACGTTTGAGCAGATGGGAATAGGATGTGCAAACTCCTCCATGTAACTGTAAACAGCGTAAACAATTTTTACAGGACGTTTTGTATTTTCATGCAAAGGGATTTTAATTCAAGATTTGTCTATCCAAGCAACAGCAATCACAAGTTTGTATAGGTGTTGGTTAAAGGTTATATTTTTTGGGTTTTTTTGATAGGAATCAGGAGATGTAAATTTCGACAAAATCACTATTTTCTGTTGTTTAAATTGTATTTCTAAATATATAAATAGATTCAGCTTACTAAAAAAAACCCTTAAATATTAAAACAAAACAAAATCAAACAAAAAAAATTCGTAAAAAAACAGCCAAAAAATAAAACATTTAAACTAAGCTGTTTGAATACCTAAATCTACAACCAGGTCCCATTTCAGCCCTTCAACCTGCCAGATTAACACAGTGACACAACTTCAAAGCTCCTTCCACTACCCTACTGTGACAGCAACGCCCATTCTCTGTCATCCCTGATTTCAAGGTGTCCATCTTTTATCTTTTGGTAATAATTTGTGATGAGATTAATGTTATATCAGTTTGGCTGAGCATAAATTTAGTTTACCTTTAGATTTAACAAATCTTTTGTATTTAAATTTATAATATTAAATGTATAAATTATTTAATATTATTATTTTCTTTTTTAAAACCAATACAATTTTTATTGTTTTAATAATGACAAAGAAGATAGAGTCACAATCTACATTATACAAAGCACTTCCACCTCAATTGTGTACATCAGCAACAGAGTACAGCTCAAGGGATTAACATGGCTGACCAATGAAGGTTTTCCACTTGCAAACTATCACACACCTACTCTCTCCGATTGAACACATGCAATGAATGAATGAATACTCCCCTCTCCCGCACATTATTGGTTTGTTGATGACAAACATGGAATCACAAGGCAAATTCTTGACTAATATGAGCATTGACGATTAGGGTTTTTCAAATTTGTTAAGTAGATTGCGAACGGTTGGCCACATGTGTCTTTTCTGTTGACAAAAATGGCCACCGGAGACTTCTATTTGGACTCAAAGTCTTGAGAGTGATTTGGAATCAAATCCTTGAATCCATGTTTATTTCATTGTTTTTGTCATTTATATAGCAACCTGATTGCTTTTGAATTTATATATATATTTAGCAAATAGCTCCGAGTTCAATACCGTCTGAGAGTTTCAATTTTGTCAGGATTGGCTATTGCCCGGGATAGGGATGAAGAGCAGACGATTAGCGCCGCTGAATAGTTCGAATGATGGAGGTTCTGATTTGTTCCTCACAGGAAACTCTGGGAATCTGAGTTTCTCCTCGCCATTTTCTGCCATGGGTTTGAGCGATAACAGAACGGGGGTTAACATCAGCAGCCCATCCAATAACAACCATGATCTCTTCGGCTTCAATGGTCATTTTAATCCATCCTTGGCGATTATCATCATCGTGCTGCTGAGCGCGCTTTTCATGGTGGGGTTTTTCTCGATCTACTTCCGCCGACGCACAGACGAAGACGACAGCATGAGGCGTTCCAGACGAAGGCCGAGGGGAGTCATTCCACAGGGATGGTGGGAAGACGACAGTACCGGTGGTCTCGACAGAGCCGTCATCGAAAGCTTCCCGGTGTTCAGCTACGATCTCGTGAAGGGCCTTAAGGCGCAGACCAAAGAAACCCTCGAGTGCCCCGTCTGTCTCAGCCAATTCGAGGACGACGAGCTGCTCCGCTTGCTGCCCAAGTGCAGCCACGCCTTCCATCCGGATTGCATCGATACGTGGCTCTTCTCTCACACAACTTGCCCGATCTGCCGAATCATTCTGGTGCCTACGGACGATGAGAACCCAACGGGCACCGGCTACGGAATTATCGAACCCCTCGAGGTTACCCCGCCGGATGAGGTAACGGTTGTGGTAGACGGAACAAGAAGCAGCTGGAGAAACGGGAGCGTTCGCAGGGACAACGATATCGACACCACCGTTGCTTCCGAGAAAGCCGATTCTCACGAATTGCCCGGCGATCAGGCGACAGAATTCAGTCGCTCGCACTCGACGGGGCATTCCCTGGTGAGGCTGCGCAAGGAAATGGATCAGTCGGGCACCGAATGGTATGTTCACACGGCAGAAGGGCTAAAACCCGGTCTGCACAGGAACTGTAGCCGCAACGCGCTCTCTCACTCTCGCTCTCAGGGCCCTTCCACCTCTGAAACCCGCCCCGCTCTCTCAAAGCAGACTTCAAAGAACGGCAACGCCTCGTGCAGCCAAGACACCGGTGGATCGGGGCGTCGTTGGTATGAGCGTGGTTTGAGATCAGAGCGATTGACCATATCATCCATGTATCCCTCTTCGTTTCTAAGGTCGTTTTCGGAGCACAGGGCGCCGGCTTAATCAGGGGATCCAGAATCCCCTGATTACTGGCCGGAAGAGACAGAGAATGGAATGATAATTCGCAGAGCCCGCAGGCGTCTTCCAGGAGGGTTGCAGAGGCTACAGTCATTATTCAATTGGGGCATAACAATTGCATAATATAATCAGAAAACAGGTTGGGTAGTAAAGCTACAACTACAGCTTAGTATGTTTCAGTAGATATTTGCGATCTGAGCAATCGAGCTGAGGAACAAAGATCAAGGTGCAGTGGAAACGCTTTACCTTCTGAAAGAAAGAGAGCCAATAGGTGGAATCCCCTCTTTTTTTCTGTCACTCGAACTGTACAGTCTGTCTGTCGTATTCAGTTTTGCTTCATACAAATACATTGTGCCGTGTGCTGTCATGTCTCTTTTTTTACGACATGGAGAGTTGTTTTCCAAAGTGTCCATGCATCTCTATGTATTCTATGATTCGAAGTAATTTTTCCATTTTTAACTTTGCGTTCGTTATATGTTTTAGCATTTTTTTAAATCTGAATTCGGGGTATAAAGTGGGGGTGAAATTGCAATTTTTTTTTATAATTTAGAATGGATAAATGAAGTGAAAGTTTTGAAAAATTTCTGAAAAATAAGCGATGACACATATTTAGCAATTATAAAATCGGATGAAATTACAATTTTTTATTATTTATATTACATTTTTGAATAAATAAATAAATTAAATTAAAATTTTTGAAAAAAAAAAATTAAACAACTCAAATATATAAATATTAAACAAAATTAAACAAATACTAAAAAAAACATAAATTATAATATAATATAATATAATTCAATTAAGTATAAAAGAGTTGCAACTTTATTTATTCCCAATGCTGAGTGTAGTGAAAACTCAGAACCAATTCAATTTGTATATTATACATTTATATTTATATTTAAAATCATTTATATATTTAAATTATACAGTTATATTTAAAATCATTATACATACTTTAACTGTAATTTTTAAATTACATTCAAACTTTTAATTTAAAATAGAAAATAAAATAAATATGTATTTTAATTTTTCTAAAATATATAAATAAATGTTAATAAAATATTTTTTATATTAATTTGCTTTTTGTTTCTTTTTTAAAAATACATATTTTTAAGAAGTGGATATTAAAATTGATAAACAATATTTAACATTTTCTAAATAAGAATATTTAGATACAAGAACGCCTTTAAAAAGCTTCCACTCCACTCTATGGAGTAGCTTAACCAGAATATTTCATAGTCTATCCGTTACGAGAGGTCTTCTTTAAAATTACTCTTAGGAATTTTTTCATTTATATAAAATTACAAATTGATTTAAAGAACTTTTTCATTTATATAGTATATTTTTTTATTTATATATAATATTTAAGTATATAGCTATTTTATTTTAATAATTTTAATAAAGATTTATTGTAAGATTTTATTTTATTTTTAAATCCAAATAAATAAATATTATATTGAAAGAAGTGATAGTAATATATAAAAGGATTCTTTCAAAATTTTATTAAACAAAATAAGCAACTCTCTAATGCTACATAGAAGAATTTGTTAGAGACTATAAAATATTCATTCTCAGTTTCCCTGCAAATAACTTGTTTGATAAAAACACCTAAAAGTCTAATGACCCTAAAAAAAAATAACAACTTAATAGAAGACATGGTGGCTATTAACTTCATCCAACATCTAAAAGTGGGGAATTATATTGTTCAATATACATTGGTTCCTTCAATTGGTGGACAGTATCATCTTCCCTAAATTGAGCCTATGTAGCTTATTATTTGAAGTAGTGGAGAGAGAGTCCTTGCGAAGGTTGAGAACCAAGTTTTGCAACATATTGCATTTTGCTTCCAAGATGTCAATCCTCTGTTTTTGTTGAAGTAGTAAATTCATGATGGTTGCATGCTAAGAGACACAATGGCACTTATTCTCATGCATTTTGGATGCTAGTGAGAACAGAGAGCTCCTATTAGACTGGATGTATTCCTCATGTCTTCTCGGGGTTCTCCTAAATTCCATAACATATATGTTCTCCATAGGTGAACCCAAAACACGGTTCCCTGTAATCTGAACCAAGTTTAGTTGAGGATATCGATGCTAGAGAAGGATGGACTAACCAACATGATTAGGAAGGAGTCTACAGACACCCTATACAACCTTCAAAATTTGAAACTTGAACAATAACCCTTAACCAAAATGTCCCCATGAGATTCCCAATAAAAGGAAATCTAGGGGAACGACACGCAAAGATAGAGAACCAAAGAGATACAGAGATGAAGATAAAAGTCGACCCCAAAAACACCTTTTTGTGAAATGTTTCCAAATCATCAACACCATAACCAGAATACACAACCGAAATTGCATAAACCAAACCGATAATCTTAACCACTCTTCTTTGAATGTCTTTCAAGTTTGCAGCATAATAACCGAATTCCTAGACAAATTGTCCAAATACAAAGAAGCCACTTGTACCAAGGCGTATGTTTCCTTAAACTCCTAACCACAAACGAGCCTAATTCCATGCCCCAAGCATTTCATTATCCCACAATGTCGTCGAGTGACCATACAAGAACATTCAATAAGAAAAGTTGTGATTACAAGAGCATTCAATAAGAAAAGTTGTGATTATGGCTCTCATGCTAGAGAGATTGTAGAATGTCTACATGAGTCCCATCTTAATATGATAATATTGATGTGTTCTATGTTGAATCATATAAAGAGTTAATGATGATTGATGTGTCTTAACCATACCAAAACTTTAGGGGAATTTGCAACAAAATCTCTCCCAGCCTTTGTTAAAAATTAAATTTTAATTTATAAATGGTATAAAACAATGAAATAATTATAATCATCCAAAGTCTTTTTTTATTTCAACCATTTTTATATACATATAATGAATTAAAAGAAAACTGATTTATAATTTTATATACATATTATATTATTATATTAAATTATTAAAATATATATATATATTATAATTTTATAAGTGACATCAAGATATGTTAATTGGGTTTAGTTTGGGTAGTTGAGAAAAAGGATTGTTATTCTATAAATTGGGTTTATAATGGGTGGTTGAGACGAATGATTGTTATCATTCCCACTAGGTCTCATTAAAGAATATATTGTTACAATGGCTTCAAGCTTTGTTGTTGACTAACCTTGTGCATGAATCACTTGGACATATTGAACTCATAACTAATATAGTGTTGTCCTTATACATGAATTGAACTTATAATTAATATATTGTTATAATGATTTCTTGTTAATTAACCTTATACATCAATCACTTGGATGAATAAAATTTCATGACAATCATTGTTGTTGGACATTTACTTATATTTCTTAGAAATTGTTATCTTAAATTTTATAACTCAATAATTTTATTGAAATAATCTATATGTTATCATTACTTTCTGATTTAATTTTATTGAAATAATCAATATTATCATTACTTGCCGATTTAGTATGGTGGAATAGATGAATAGATCCCATTGATTCGAGTGAACTCTTCAATCCACATCAAAGCAATTAGAGTGTCATGACTAATATGCCAATTGGCCAATAAGGCTTTTTTAATATGTTAAATAAAAATGCGATGCTGTTCAAAAATACGGCCACCAAGTCTTATCAGTTGACATATATGGTCGCAAAGGTCTTCGAGTTCGATACAACTCTCCGAAGCTGAGTCTTCTAGCTTTATACAACTACTGACACCTGTTTCTGTACAGCATATCGCCTGATTTTCGATTTTATCAGTCGAGTGGATTGCTCGGATTAGGAAATGAAGAACAGAAGATTAGCGCTGGCGAACAGTTCCAATGATCCAGGTCCGGAGGACGGAGGTTTTAATTCGTTCGTCACGGGAAGCTCTGGGAATCTGAGTTCCCCGTCACAATATTCTGGAGCGGGATTGGGCGGCAGCAGCAGCCCATCCAAGAACAACGAATATTTCAACGGCTTTAACTCTCATTTTAACTCATCCATGGCGATCACCATCGTCGTGCTCAGCGCGTTATTCTTCGTGGGCTTTTGCATCGGCGGCGAGGAAAGCGGCAGAAATTCGAGACGAAGGCCGAGGGGGTCCGGCAATGTTCAGGGTACCCGTGGTCTCGACAGAAAGGCAATCGAAAGCTTCCCGGTGTTCAGCTACAATCTCGTAATTGGGCGGCAGCAGCAGCCCATCCAAGAACAACGAATATTTCAACGGCTTTAACTCTCATTTTAACTCATCCATGGCGATCACCATCGTCGTGCTCAGCGCGTTATTCTTCGTGGGCTTTTGCATCGGCGGCGAGGAAAGCGGCAGAAATTCGAGACGAAGGCCGAGGGGGTCCGGCAATGTTCAGGGTACCCGTGGTCTCGACAGAAAGGCAATCGAAAGCTTCCCGGTGTTCCGCTCCAATCTCGTCAAGGACCTCCAGGCGCAGACGAAAGAAACGCTCGACTGCGCGGTCTGTCTCAGCGAATTCGAAGACGACGAGCAGCTCCGCTGGCTGCCCAAGTGCAGCCACGCCTTCCATCCGGACTGCATCGATACGTGGCTCTTCTCGCACACAACGTGCCCGGTCTGCCGAACCAGTCTAGTGCCCACGGACGACGGGAATCCGACGGACACCAGCTACGGAATCATCGAAATCCCTGAGATTACACCGCCGTACGAGGCAGCGGTTGTGGTGGATGGAACAAGAAACAGTAGGAGCGTTCGCAGGGACAACGATATCGAGACCACCGTTGATTCTGAGCGCGCCGATTTTCTCGATTCGCCCGGAGTTCTGGGCCTCGATCAGGCAACAGAAATCCGTCCATATCATCCATGAATCCCTCATCGTTTTTCAGGACGTATTCGGAGAACTGGGTTCCGGCTTATTCCGGTTATCAAGAATCCGTTTATTGCTCTGGTACTTAGCCGGAGTGGAAAGTATATTTGCAGTATCTGGAGAACACATTGAAGAGGCTCAGACAGAGAATTCGCAGAGCCCGCGGGGGTCTTCCAGGAGATTCGCAGATGAGAGTGCGGCCATTATTTCTGCATAATAAGTTCAATGCAGTGACAATGCGGTCTCTGCATGCAGAAGAGAAGTGGGTGAACAACCTCAGGGGGGTTTTATGGTCATTTTCATGTATTTAAATAAAGGTTAATGTGGTGTATATACCTATCTTTTACGTTATCTCATTGGATTTGAGGCTCTGATCTCCAAGGAAGAAGAAACACATGTTTTAACATTACAATTCAAGTTGTTATTTATTGAGATTTAAAATTGATTATTTTATATATTAAAAAATTTGTAAGTTATAACTAAAAATATAATATTGTTATTAAAAAGCACATTATTCTATTAAAGGGAAGTAGTCTAACAATGACCATAAAGGATATTGGTTTTTGTGTGTATATTATTTAGGGTGAAGTTTGATGGGCTAAGAGTTTGTGAGTTCGTCTTCAATGATCTTTCTCTTAGTTGCACTTGTGTACTTCTTGTTTTCAAGACTTGTGCTTGAGTTTTGCACTTTGGCTCTAGCAAACTTGTGAGGATATCTAAGATTTTGGGTGAGATTTGGTTCCATAAATTTTTGTGTTGATCCTTCCAAATCTCGACATGTTTTTAGAGAGCATGTGAACCTTACTCTCTCAATTCTCTTGGATGATCCAAAAACTATTGGCGAGTGGCATCTATCTTATGGTGTGAAACTAAATTTTTTTTGGATTCTCATTTTTTATGGCGTTTTCTAGGAGTCTATAAGTAAAAACCCTAATTTCTTTTTCGGATCTTTTAAAGTTCTTGTAGCACCTAATGGATCCATCTTGCACTACACTCTATGTATTGGATCTCAATTTCATGTAAGTCAAACTACAAAGGAATGAATGAGCAATTGAATTACTTGATGTCGCTCACTCATTGTTCTCCTTGGGTATAGGGCAGTTGTAACTTATGTGTTAGTGGATGGCCCCAACCACATGAATAGCCCACCCATATATTGGTTCACCAACCACATTCATGGGTTCATCAATTAATTAAGCTCCAAAATCAATCGAGGAAGAGTCATCAATCAAGGAAGGTCAGTGAACCACATTAATCAAAGAAGATTAATTAACCAAATTAGATCCATCACCAACTAGATATTGGGGATCTACCACCAACTAAGGAAGACTCATCAATTGGAGAAGGTTTTCTAGCATCATTGTTAGGGGAGAAACCCCAATATGTGAGTGGGCTAAGACATAGGGGGAAAGTCCCCATTGATCCCCCGCCCAAGGAGCCTACATTAGATTGGGTAGTTCTACATGTGGGGGAATATTGTAGTCAACCCACCATCCTATTTGGAGGGTTTGTTCGGAGTTGTCCCCCAATTGTTGTAGTTAACCACTAATTGGACTTATTTCTCACAACTCAAGATATCTCTAGCAACGATTCAAATGTAATTCTCTTCGGTGAGTACCATTCCCTAGTGACAGGTGGCCACTAGTTGTAGATCTCATTGAATTTCTTGGTATGGATGCCCTCATATATGTCATTGGTGTGGATCTGAATACTTCTTTCTCCTCGTAATGTTTGCCTGTGCAGATTCAAATATTGAATAACCTATCTATGACATATGTATACTTGATTAAGGAAATATATTGAAAACCCAAAATTCATAAACATCCAGCTATAAAATATATTTATTAACAATTAAATTATAATAAATTTTACCACTTTAAAAATATATATATATAATATAACTTATATTATATTATATTCCTATAATATAACTTATATTATATTCTTTGTGAAAAATAAAAATAAGTAAACACTAACTTTATAATTTAATCTTTAACAATATTTTGATTCTACTACGAATCACTTGGTTCGTAACCTTTTATAAAAAGTTAAGTTCAAGTAAATCATATAGAATCTAAGATTCGAAGAAAGATAATTTGAATATAAAAAATTATTTTTCGTGAAATTGTAATTTAATTTTGCTTTTTTATAAATAAATAATGATTGTTATTTTAATTAAATAATAATAATTAATTTTATATTTATTTATGAATGTGGTAAGGAAAAAATAATAATAATAAAATAATAAAAAGTTAAATTAATTTTAAATTTAAAAAATATTATTTATTTTATAATTTAAAAAGTTATTATTTTTTAAATTTATTATGAATTTGGTATGTTGTAATAAAATTAAAAGGTAAATTCTTTGAAGGAGTGGGACCCTCTCATGGGTCATAAGCATGTTGTTGGCACTAGCTTAATGATTATAATCCAATTTGAACTTTAAACCACTTACCAATTCCTTTAAATCTTTTAAAAAACAAAAATCTTTATGAATCACTTTATTC
>SNQJ01S0029445.1:0-36624 GCA_010110895.2 Picea sitchensis | reverse complement strand
TTAATGGTGAATAATAGGGAAAATGAAGTGACATGGTAGTGAATAATGAGTGATGTAATGGAAGCATAGGTGAAAAATGTATGGTAATGAGTGATATTTGTATGACATTTTTGGAGCCCAACAGGAGCATCGCTCCACCTCAGCACGCGCCAGTCGATTGACACGTGTGGTGCGCATTCAAGGAGGGAGAGGCATTGCCCTCTCATTTTGCCTTCGAGAATCTAAGGCGTAATCAAGGAAATTAATGCCAACGGGTTGGAGTCAAGTTGTGCCTTCGCACAAGCTGGAGATAAGGTCGACATTAAGTGGTTGACGGTAATAGGGATCTGCATCCGATTTGGAGCAGATTTCCATCATTGTAATTTTCCCATTAGATAAGCGTTTTGAATGGTGATTTGACACCACTAGCTTAGCTTGGAGGGAAGCTCCTCGAGCCCCTCTTGTATAAATATTTGTATTGTAAGCCAAGTAGAGAGGTTGATGGGAGGCTGGAACTTGATGAAAATTTATTGTAAGCCAAGTTGAGAGGTTGATGGGAGGCCGAAACTTAGTTGCAGTCCGAACTCAAAACATCTGTAATTTGATATTCCGCCATTAATAGAAAATGACAGTTTTTCCTGCTATCAATTTATGTGTAATGGATATTTTGTGGTGAATGTCATTTGTATGCATTTGAATTGTAGATGAATGTTAGGAATCGTCTGTAGGGATAGAGATACAGTTTTCTATCTATGAGTGTGTCGGATTAAGTCTACTTCTCTAGGGTAAGTGCAAGGAGTGTGCGACATAGGGTGGAAACTCAGTGAGTCGATGCAAGGAGTCGTGTCTAAACTCAGTGGAGTCAGAAGAGAAGCTCCCAGGAGGGCACACCAGATTAATTCACAGACTCGGGAGGAAATTTCAAGGTGGTTAAGTGCCTTGGAAAGAAACGTTATGTAGGAGGAACCACAGGGCAGAGTTACTAAACACTCTGCGAGGAGGGAATTGAGTCGGTGCGAGAGCGTGCCAGAACAACACATTCGGAAGTGTTGGAATTCTTAAGAGAACCCCAGGGTTGTTGAACACTCTAAGGAAGGAAGGCTTTGCAAGAGTGCATCGACAAAGGAAAGGAGATGCCTTAAGAAGCTCAGGCAAGATAAGGGAGAAGCCATCGAAAAAGATTAGTCGAGTGAAAGGAGTGAACTGAGGAGACTGTAAGTCCATCTTACAAGCTCAAGAGGGAGAGCGAGAAACTGCCAGGAGGGCACGAGAAAGTCCACTAAAGGACACAAAGGAACTGAGAACCTTGAAAGTTTTCAAGCCGAGAAAAATCACAGAAGAGCCTGCGCAGAACTCTGCAAGGAGTGCAGAAGAAGTTTGAGAATAGCCTAAGTCTCGAAAAGGGAAAAGTGTGTTAAGGGTGCAAAGGAGTTGAGGACTTTCTGAATTCCTGAAGATAGTAAAACTGTCCATCGTTCAGATAGACAGGTGGAAGCAAATCTGAGAGCCCGAGGATTCGGACTTCGAAAGAATTGCAAGGAGAACAATTCAGCTTCATGAAGAGTGAAGTGCGAGGTGATTCTGGACCGTTGGATCCAGGAGGACACGTAGTGGAGATCCGTGTATTTCGGAGGAAGAACCCTTCGAAGGAAATTTAAGGAGAGAATACCCGAAGAGCTAGGAGCCGAAGCAATCCTGGCCGTCCATTGAGACAGGACATGTGGCGAGAAATCAACACTTCGTTGATTCACAAATCGGGAAGTATAGAGTTGAGGGAAGAGAGGACTCGTGAAGTCCAAACTCGCGATTTGATCTCAGTCGTCGAGCGCAAAGAGAACGTGGACCATAGATTTGGTCTTGAAGGATTCGTCGATTCGAGAATCGGGAAAAAGGGAGTAAGCCTCTCGCGAAAGCTCCAAAGCACGGAGTCACAAAGGAAGCTGGCCCACGGTCGTAGTCTGTGGTCACATCCAAGGGAGGAGCCTAGAATAGAGAGTTAGTGTATGTTAGCGTTAAGATTTAAAGAGCACTAAGGAGAAGTTATGTGGTTTCTACACAACCTGCATCGAAACAGAAGAAGGGCCTGTGTCAAGTTAAATTGGTTCCCATTAGGAGCCCGACGAGCCATTCGGTTCGATGACTTGAACAATCCTAGACCGAGAGGTCGACGCAGCTCTTTGGAGGGAAGGGGGTTCTACGCCAGGAGTGGTATCAGAGCACAATTTTTGTCTGTAGATTTCAGGCGAAGGGTAAGGTGAAGATGGCTACTAGAGGTCATAGACATGGTCGAGGAAAGGACCGCCAGCAGAAAAGCAAAGCTGAAGTGGAGAAAGAGCTCAGTGAGATAAGGGAAGAGATGGAGAGGCTAGCATTCAAGATGCAGTAGCAGGCAAAGGTACGTTGGAGGTACGAATGACATTTGAAGAAAATAGTTAAGTGGCATGTTCAGAAGTTGTTGGCCAGAGGGCAGCAATAGGTGTTAAAAAGGTGGTTGAGGCATGTTAAAAATCCTAGTGATGAGAGAAAGATATCTAGAAGAGTTATCGTAGGTTGTCAAGTGGGCAATGTGAAGAGGTCAGGTGATCTCATAGGCTTCCAGGAGGGCAGAGGAGACATCCCAAATTGACAAGTAGGCCGGGGTGGAGAGATGGGCTCAGCTGAGAGTTCACATTAGGGGGTGTTGACGGATGAAGAGGAGGCAGAAGCAAGACCTCGCTCAGGTGAAGATTCATGTGGAACTGCAAGCCGCGTGAATGAAGATGATGACAAGTTGGAAACTTTCATCACAGCAAGGAAGGATCAGGAGAGTATTCTGATCATTGGGGGAATTGAGTTATTCCTACCACATAGCTCGATTGAGGCTAGAGAATGTGTTGCAGATGCAACAAAAAAGCAGCAAATAGAGAATGTCGTAGAAGAGGAGAAGGATCAGATATTGATGTCTTCCCTAGTAGAATAAGAATAGCATACAGTTAAGATACTCACTCCATGGGAGAAAGAGTTGGGGATGCTGGAGGATTGGATGAATGATCCAAAACTAGAAAACGACTGTCAAGGGACAATCATGCAGATCATAGGAGAAAAGAATTCAGCATTATTGTTTGGAAATTTCAGTCAAGGAGCTGAACAGGAGATGATTGCAACGTTGAAGCACGCAGTAGAAGAGGAAGTCGAATACCATCATGAGGAACAGCTGGAGGAAGAGAAGCTGACATGAGAAAATATGTCAGAAGGGGAAGATAAGCAGAAGCTCAGTAATAAGAAGCCTGCAGGAGTGGAAGTTGCAGCAGAGTGGCAAGCTAAGGCCACAAAAGAAGAAGAAGAGAACTTGGGAGATCAGTGTGATTCGCCCATTGACAAGGAGGAAGTGCAGCAAACCAGACTGCAAAATAAGAGTCAACCAATGGAGCAGTTGAACGAGGTGATTGAGGAGATAAGGAAGTTGATGTTGGAGTGAGTAGAAGGAGCGGTCAGCAAGCGGAATTTGGACAGAAAGGAACCTGCACGAGCCGCAGGAAAGATGCAGGATCAGCAGCAGCGAAGCAGAGGAGCAGAAAGACAGCTCCAAGAGAAAGTTTGGGATCCAGGAGGATTCAGCCGAGATGGAAAGCTCATGAGAAGGAGATCATGATTTTTTGTAGTTGTGGAGTATGATGCAGGATCATCGCTCCACCTCATCACGCACCAGCCAATTGACACGCATGGTGCGCATTCAAGGAGGGGAGAGGTGTCGCCCTCTCATTTTTCCTTCGAGAATCTAAGGTGTAATCAAGGCAATTAATGCCGACGGGTTGGAAGATTCAAGTTGTGCCTTCACACAAGCTAGATAAAAGGTCACCATTAAGTGGTTGACGGTAGGAGGGATCTGCATCCAATTTGGAGTAGATTTCCATCATTGTAATTTTCCCATTAGATAGGCATTTTGAATGGTGATTTGACACCACTAGCTTAGCTTGGAGGGAATCTCGTCGAGCCCCTCTTGTATAAATATTTGTATTGTAATCCAAGTAGAGAGTTTGATGGGAGGTTGGAACTTGATGAAAATTTATTGTAAGCCAAGTTGAGATGTTGATGGGAGGCCGAGACTCGTTTGCAGTCTGGACTCAAACATTTGTAATTTGATATTCTGTCATTAATAGAAAATGACAATTTTTCTTGTTATCAATTTCTGTGTAATGGATATTTTGTGGTGAATGTCATTTGTATGCATTTGAATTGTAGATGAATGTTAGGAATCGTCTGCAGGGATAGAGATACATTTTTATATTTATGAGTGTGTCGGATTAAGCCTGGTTTTCTAGGCTAAGTGCAAGGAGTGTGCGACAGAGGGTGGAAACTATGTGAGTCAACGCAAAGAGTGTGTGTCTGAACTTGGTGGAGTCAGAAGAGAAGCTACCAGGAGGGCACACTAGATTAATTCACAGACTCGGGAGGAAATTTCAAGGTGGTTAAGTGCCTTGGAAAGAAATTTTGTGTAGGAGGAACCACAGCGCAGAGTTACTGAACACTCTACCAGGAGGGCATTGAGCTGGTGCGAGAGCATTCCAGAAAAACACATTTGGAAGTGTTGGAATCCTTAAGAGAACCCCAAGGTTGTTGAACACTCTGAGGAAGGAAGGATTTGCAAGAGTGCATTGACAAAGGAAAGGAGATGCCTTAAGAAGCTCAAGCAGGCTAAGGGAGAAGCTATCGAAAAATCTTAGTCGAGTGCAAGGAGTGCACCGAGGAGACTGTAATTCCATCTTACAATCTCAGGAGGGAGAGCGAGAAACTGCTAGGAGGGCACGAGAAAATCCATTGAAGAACACAGAGGAAATGAGAACCTTGAAAGTTTTCAATCCGAGCAAAATCGCAAAAGAGCCTGCGCAGAATTTTGGCAGAATTTTGCAAGCAGTGCAGAAGAAGTTCGAGAATAGCCTAAGTCTCAAAAAGGGAAAAATGCGCTAAGGGTGAAAAGGATTCGAGGAATAAGGGTGAAAAGGATTCGAGGACTTGTCGAAGTCCCGAAGATAGTAAAACCCTCCATCGTTCAGATAGATAGTTGGAAGAAAATCCAAGAGCCCAAGGATTCATACTTCGGAATAATTGCAAGGAGAACAATTCAGCTTCACGAAGGGCGAAGTGCAGGGTGATTATGGACTGTTGGATCCAAGAGGACGTGTGGTGGAGATCCATGTATTTCATAGGAAGAACTCTTCGGAGGAAATTCAAGGAGAGAATACCCAAAGAGCTAGGTGCCAAAGCAATCATGGTCTTCCATTGAGACATGACACATGGCGAGAAATCAGCACTTCGTTGATTCGCAAATCAGGAAGTATAGAGTTGAGGGAAGAGAGGACTCACGAAGTCTGAACTTGTGATTTGATCCCAGTTGTCGAGCACAAGGAGAATGTGGACTGTAGATTTGGTCTTGAAGGATTTGTCGATTTGGGAATCGAGAAAAAGGGAGTAAGTCACTCGCGAAATATCCAAAGCACGGAGTCGCGAAGGAAGTTGGCCTACGGTCATAGTCTGAGGTCACATCAAAGGGAGGATCCTAACATAGATATCTAGCATCCGTTGGCGTTAATATTTAAAGAGCGCTAAGGAGAAGGTCTGTGGTTGCCACACAACATGCGTCGAAAAGGAAGAAGGCCTTGTGTCAAGTTAAATTGGTTCCCATTAGGAGCCTAACGAGCCATTTGGTTCGATGACTTGAATGATCCTAGACCGGGAGGTTGACGCGGCCCTTTGGAGGGAAGGTGGGTCTACGCCACATATCCTCACAATCTAATCCATCATTAAGGAGGTGAGACATTTCTCTTCGAAAGTGTACATTTTTTTTGTAGAATTTTGGAAATATTTTGACTATATCCCTCAAGAGATCCTATTCTATAGGCTTAGAGACATTGGTATTTCCGATACTCTACTTACCACCTATTATCGCACAATCTGTACGTGCCCAAAGTCCAAGGTAAGTGGATGCAAGATTGGTGTAACAGGGGGTGACCTATCACTGTCACCTTAATAGGAAACCCCTTTCTGTTTAGGAGTATGTCAACATACCCCAAGGGAGACATCCCAGTGGCCTAAAGGGTTGAGAAGACTAAGGCAAAGATGCAAGAAATCCCCCCCCCTCTCAATGGTCACTCGCGTTAAAATGTTCTCTAGGTCTTTTAAGAGATGAAGCAAGGTGAAAATATGGTGTACCTACCCAGAACAAGACAACAAAGAAAAAATTATAGCAGCTTTCAAGTACCAAATGATGTTAGTGCTTCATAAGACCATGAACCTTCAATATTTGAGCTAGCTGATAGGAATTTGCAGCAATGCAATAGTTTATAACAACAACTAATATTTTATAAAAGCCACAAGAATTATGCCTTAAAATTGCTTGAAAAAGACAAGAAAGAAAATCCTTTACCTAGCCAAACGATAATAAGTTGTCACAAGCAAAATTGGCAATGTCTAGGTAGAATAATATGTCACTTTTGCGGGGAATTTTTTGTAGTTAGATGGTTGTAGCAATCTCTTGCAACAACAACAAATTCTAGTAGTCAAAAGTGAAAGAAAACATCATGCAAACTCATCACTTATCTAGTAGATTGACTAGAAATTGTCACAAGTGATTTTCGGATGATGTAAGTGTGAGTTATGTAGGTAAATGCGACAATTTGGCTTGAATTAGTACGGTTGTAGCAATACTTTGCAAAACTAGCAAGTTAACTAAGGAGTTAGTCTAGCTTCAGGTTAGCAAATGTTAGTCAAAGCTTAGAGGAAGAAAGTTTGAGTGTTTGTTTTATCAATCAATTCACTAAAGCAAGTGGACCAGTGCCTTTTAGGGTTAATCGAGTCTAGAGGTGATGGTTTCCTCTTGGAAGCAATAACAAAATGATTGTATTTGTCTAAGGAGAAGGGATGAATGGATGAGGTTTTGGTAACCCAAGGCCTCAAGAATCTAAATCCTAGGGACAAATTTTCTAGAGAGTAAGGGATATTAGGCCCTAGCGAATCTTCCTTCCTTGGACTATTAAAAAATATTAAGGGGTAACAATAACTAGACAATGGATTCTAAAGAGCTAGCATTTAGGGCTTTAGAATTTTATCTAAGTCAAATCACCTTGGTAAAAGTCTAGCAAATGAAGAGCAAAGAAGTAGTAACTTATGTCCTTTACTCCTAGGGTTTGTCAAGCAAGCAATTTCATAATCTTTAACATGAATAAGAAAATATACCATAACATTCACAATACATTGAAGAATTGCATATTTACTTACTTCACCAAGAATAATCAAGTAATAAAACCCTAGATTGTCAAGTAAATTCACCAAGAAATGATCCAAGTTGCAAATTTTAGCCTCCAAGACAAGTGTGCCTCCCAATTTCAGCCAATAACTCCCAAAAAGGGCGCAAATTTCAGACTACACCACTTGTGTGATGAGTGATGATGAAAAATGAGAGCACTTTCTCTCTATTTATACAATAGCAATGACCTTTAATTAATTTTAGCTCATAAAAAGGTTGACCTGGCCAAATTACATCAAAAATCCAGTTTTTACATAAATGAAAGTAATTAAACCCTAAAATAATCTCTAAGGGTGATGTCATGCCCTTCTAGGGTAACGTTGAGCTCCTAGGGTGGAACATTGGGCCCCATATGCAGAACGTTTGGCCTCCAAAGGCCTTGGATGATGTCACACGTGCCAACGAGCACACAACTACCTTCATAAATGAAAACCCTAGCTATGGATGACCTCTAGGGTCATAATGATGACATCATGGGTTCTCAAGGGTCAACGTCCAGGTGGAAGAGCAATATCCCCTTGGATTTAGGTATGTCGGAGTGTCTCCAATGGCCACGTCCTTATTTATTCCTAGTGCAAGTCTTTGATGTCTTTTTTCCCCTACCTAGGGTTACAACATCCATCTGCGAGCTTTCAGCCCCATGGAGGTCCGAGATAATCATTCCTCCACATGTACCTATCCACCGGCAAAGTCCTGCAGCAACAACAAGTACGCCCTCTAGGGGTTCATAAACCACGGGGATGATAACATGTAAATCACATCCAATAATCAAATTACCCAAACATGTGCATCAAACCCCCCCTTTACCCAAACAAATGCTCAAAGAAGTTATGCACTTTAACAAGTCAAGTTTGGAGAATGTCTCAGGGTGTCCTATTGGGCTAATCCTCCTTAAGTTTGGGATGTTTCCCAGGTGAGAACCAGTCTAGGTCATGTAAGTGCATGTGAGGTGGTGTGGGGTAAGTGTTTGAGCATGGGATGTAGTGATAACAAGGAAATGTAGATCTTACATGTGGGTGCCTTTTTAGAGGGAGAGTTGCACCTTGTCATGGATTCCATTGTTTCCTATCCCTTCCATTGCCTTTTATTCTTAGCTTTGTTGCTTTTAATATTTTTATTTTATGCTTCAGGGGAATAGTTGAGGGACATTGTCTTGGCTTGGTGACCAAAGGTGACAGCGTTATCCACAAGCATTTCACGGAGATGAGAAGGTTGGCTCATGATGAGACCCCCTTTCTCTTGGCTATGCCACCAAGAGACACTACCCTGGTTTGGTGACCAGATAGATGGTAGTGTCATACCGCTACATTCCCATGGTCATAATAGGTTATCTCATGATGAGACCTCCCATCCACCAACTAATACCTTGAGTGTTTATTTATTTTATGGGTCCCCTTTTCTTACTGAGAAGATTTTTACTGCTTTCTCGGGAATCCATGGGTGAAACATCTGAAAGGTTTCATTTGGTATTTTAACTCTTTCCAGTTGCTTTTACCCACTGGGCCTTTAGCCCCTTCTTCCCATAAGGCAAGGTACAACCCTTCCTAGTGTGGCAAACCCAATGCCCGAACAAAGGTAGGGGAAAATGAGAGGAGTAAAGATGGAAAGTGGTAAGTATGGAGGGAATGGGCGATGACCTTTCATAGACCCACCAAATGGAAACCCATCCTAAAGGGAGATCAACTTACTAGGGCATCATGTCACCCTTTCAGGTATGAACGGGTTAAAGAGCATAATTTCCAAGCACACATTATGAAATGAAGGATAATTCAGTGCAACATATTCAAGTGCTTCAATAATCAGAGTGACACATACCATGATACTCGAACTCATTACCTCATGGAGCAAGACTTACTACTACTTTAGGACCAAGATGGTGGGATGGATATTGTTGTTGTTGATAGATGGGTTGCACTGAAGAAAGAAGGGGACCTTCAGGGCCATGCTCAAGTCATATGACTCTCGGCACTCCATGTCTAGGACCCGTGGGCCTCGAGACATGTCTCCTTAGTTATCCCTAGGATAGGGGATAACATTTGGCTCCAACTTGGGGGCATGTGTTCACCGTAGAGCGCATGAGAACCTCGGCATCTATGGTATGACCTGTGCATGCTATATCTCAACAAAATGCATTAGTAATCCTTAGGGTGGTGATATCACCCCTCGCTCATATATGATATAATAATAAGCATGCATATATACATAATGAAGAAATACAATATGAAAATGAAACTACAACTATACTAATATGAAATGCAATGGTATATACAATGGATGAAAATGCCTACCTACCTCTACTTACATGTTGCTTGAATTCTAGGTGTAGTCAAATAACCAGTGAAACCATCCTAGCAATATTTCATAATACCTGCCTCTGTGCTTCATCATAAACCAAAACAATGACAAGTCAAGCACAAAAATAACATGAGCTAGAACATGTATCACATCATCGAAAGTTGTAAAGTTTATCTCATGGAGGTGGGAGGGAGGGACAAAATTATGTGAAGTCACACTTCTAGGAAATTGCTCAATCTATATCAGAAAGGGATCGTGAAAAATCAAAGGCTCAAAAGACTGACTCAAAGAGTCTGAAGGTTGGCTACCTTGGACGTCATCACATCTTGAGGTCTAGGAAAGGACTAGTAAGAACCTAGAGGATGACTGACAATTTCTTAAGGGAAGTCTGAAAGACTGAGATAATAAACTTCTTCTTAAGGTATTCAACCTACCCTTGGATTCTAAAAGAAGGCTTTTCCCCAAAGAAAAATAAATACAAGGGACATGTTTCCTAACTACGCCCTTAGTGACATAGCAAGATAAAGTAGTCGGAGGGAGTTGGACAACCTTGTCACAAGTATCATGCTTAATGCAAGCAACGACCTCACCTTTATCAAAATTTGAGCACAACGACGGTTGATAATATTCTTCATAGAATAAATCCAAGTGATCAAAGAAATACTCATCAAAATCCTCAAGGTATGACCGAAAATCATCATGAGAACATTGCACTGGGTCATCCTTGAGTGCTTGGAAAACTTTTGTAATTATATCATCATCTTGTTGCCAAACATCAAAATTATTAGGAACATCATATGATTGGTGTAAAGGCAACATTCTAAGATATCCTTCCATATCATAAATTGGATCCTCATCAAAACCAATCACATCCCACTTACATCTTCCAACATGTATGAACTCATCAATATTATCAACCATGTCACTACCTTTGTCATAACATGAAGGATTTAATGCATCCAAGGGCTTCTCTAATACTTCTTCACTTTCCAAATCATAAAATAAAGCATCATCAAAATATTGGAAATGGAAATAACTTACCATGTTCACTTCTTGTTGTGCAGGAGCGTCAATGCCTTGAATGACTTCATCAAATGGAAGAGGGTCCAGTACATCATCCCCAAGACTCATCTCTTTAATCATTTTTTTTCCTTCATCATAAAATGAAGGACCTCACTCTTCCAAGGGTTCCTTTACTTCTTCACCTTTTGAATCATAGAACAAAGTGTCATCAAAAACTTGGAAAGGAAAATGACTCACCTCATTCTCTTTGTCTTGTGCAGGAGAGATAGGATCTTGGAGAGCTTCATCGAACGGAGGAGCAGATACTAGTGCTTCATCCTCATAACTCACTTCTTTAGTCAAGTATTTATTTCATTCTATTGAATCATGGGAAAAATCTTGCTCCTCTTCAAAGGGTTGACAACTTTCTTCATAAATCTCTCCTTCTATATCAAATGGTTCTTAGTATTGAGTATGGTACACATCCTTGAGGTCTTCCACAATATCAGTGGTGAATCCTTTGTCCTCTAGGGNTGTCATACCGCTACATTCCCATGGTCATAATAGGTTATCTCATGATGAGACCTCCCATCCACCAACTAATACCTTGAGTGTTTATTTATTTTATGGGTCCCCTTTTCTTACTGAGAAGATTTTTACTGCTTTCTCGGGAATCCATGGGTGAAACATCTGAAAGGTTTCATTTGGTATTTTAACTCTTTCCAGTTGCTTTTACCCACTGGGCCTTTAGCCCCTTCTTCCCATAAGGCAAGGTACAACCCTTCCTAGTGTGGCAAACCCAATGCCCGAACAAAGGTAGGGGAAAATGAGAGGAGTAAAGATGGAAAGTGGTAAGTATGGAGGGAATGGGCGATGACCTTTCATAGACCCACCAAATGGAAACCCATCCTAAAGGGAGATCAACTTACTAGGGCATCATGTCACCCTTTCAGGTATGAACGGGTTAAAGAGCATAATTTCCAAGCACACATTATGAAATGAAGGATAATTCAGTGCAACATATTCAAGTGCTTCAATAATCAGAGTGACACATACCATGATACTCGAACTCATTACCTCATGGAGCAAGACTTACTACTACTTTAGGACCAAGATGGTGGGATGGATATTGTTGTTGTTGATAGATGGGTTGCACTGAAGAAAGAAGGGGACCTTCAGGGCCATGCTCAAGTCATATGACTCTCGGCACTCCATGTCTAGGACCCGTGGGCCTCGAGACATGTCTCCTTAGTTATCCCTAGGATAGGGGATAACATTTGGCTCCAACTTGGGGGCATGTGTTCACCGTAGAGCGCATGAGAACCTCGGCATCTATGGTATGACCTGTGCATGCTATATCTCAACAAAATGCATTAGTAATCCTTAGGGTGGTGATATCACCCCTCGCTCATATATGATATAATAATAAGCATGCATATATACATAATGAAGAAATACAATATGAAAATGAAACTACAACTATACTAATATGAAATGCAATGGTATATACAATGGATGAAAATGCCTACCTACCTCTACTTACATGTTGCTTGAATTCTAGGTGTAGTCAAATAACCAGTGAAACCATCCTAGCAATATTTCATAATACCTGCCTCTGTGCTTCATCATAAACCAAAACAATGACAAGTCAAGCACAAAAATAACATGAGCTAGAACATGTATCACATCATCGAAAGTTGTAAAGTTTATCTCATGGAGGTGGGAGGGAGGGACAAAATTATGTGAAGTCACACTTCTAGGAAATTGCTCAATCTATATCAGAAAGGGATCGTGAAAAATCAAAGGCTCAAAAGACTGACTCAAAGAGTCTGAAGGTTGGCTACCTTGGACGTCATCACATCTTGAGGTCTAGGAAAGGACTAGTAAGAACCTAGAGGATGACTGACAATTTCTTAAGGGAAGTCTGAAAGACTGAGATAATAAACTTCTTCTTAAGGTATTCAACCTACCCTTGGATTCTAAAAGAAGGCTTTTCCCCAAAGAAAAATAAATACAAGGGACATGTTTCCTAACTACGCCCTTAGTGACATAGCAAGATAAAGTAGTCGGAGGGAGTTGGACAACCTTGTCACAAGTATCATGCTTAATGCAAGCAACGACCTCACCTTTATCAAAATTTGAGCACAACGACGGTTGATAATATTCTTCATAGAATAAATCCAAGTGATCAAAGAAATACTCATCAAAATCCTCAAGGTATGACCGAAAATCATCATGAGAACATTGCACTGGGTCATCCTTGAGTGCTTGGAAAACTTTTGTAATTATATCATCATCTTGTTGCCAAACATCAAAATTATTAGGAACATCATATGATTGGTGTAAAGGCAACATTCTAAGATATCCTTCCATATCATAAATTGGATCCTCATCAAAACCAATCACATCCCACTTACATCTTCCAACATGTATGAACTCATCAATATTATCAACCATGTCACTACCTTTGTCATAACATGAAGGATTTAATGCATCCAAGGGCTTCTCTAATACTTCTTCACTTTCCAAATCATAAAATAAAGCATCATCAAAATATTGGAAATGGAAATAACTTACCATGTTCACTTCTTGTTGTGCAGGAGCGTCAATGCCTTGAATGACTTCATCAAATGGAAGAGGGTCCAGTACATCATCCCCAAGACTCATCTCTTTAATCATTTTTTTTCCTTCATCATAAAATGAAGGACCTCACTCTTCCAAGGGTTCCTTTACTTCTTCACCTTTTGAATCATAGAACAAAGTGTCATCAAAAACTTGGAAAGGAAAATGACTCACCTCATTCTCTTTGTCTTGTGCAGGAGAGATAGGATCTTGGAGAGCTTCATCGAACGGAGGAGCAGATACTAGTGCTTCATCCTCATAACTCACTTCTTTAGTCAAGTATTTATTTCATTCTATTGAATCATGGGAAAAATCTTGCTCCTCTTCAAAGGGTTGACAACTTTCTTCATAAATCTCTCCTTCTATATCAAATGGTTCTTAGTATTGAGTATGGTACACATCCTTGAGGTCTTCCACAATATCAGTGGTGAATCCTTTGTCCTCTAGGGCTATTGCGAGATTTTGAAGGGCATCTTCATATGTCTGGCATTGTGGTTTCACAAACTCAATAAACCTACTGATGAGGTCTATGAAAGATGATATGTCTTTATCTTCGCAGCAACCCTTAATCCAATCTTGCAAAAAATATGGTAAGGAAAGTATGAACAATTTTACGAAAACATCATCCCCTTCCAATTTTGTCTCACTTCTATACTTCAAGAATTCTATAATGTGAGTAATTGGGAGGCCTCTGAATCTTGGAGAGTTGTTTAACCATTTTGTATCAAAATAATGTGGGTATCCTTGAAAACTTTCAAAATCAATAATCGAATACAGTTGTTCCAAAAGAGCCATGATCCCATAACTTGGAAATATCACATAATTGAGAGTAAGGTGGCACCTTGGAAAACGTTAGTGGAGTCGCCAGATATCATCTTAAGGATTATAAAATGGATGATGGAATCACCCTCAGTGGAGTTCCCAGGTAAGCTTTATGAAAAGAAGGCTTTGGATAAAGGCTTACCGAAAAAGTGTCGTTTAGGAATATCGACTCGGTGTTTCCCGGATGCATTGCCAAAATGTTATCTCACAATTTTACTTGCCCAAATCCCAAGGCAAGTGGATTAACGATTGGTCTAACAGGGGGTGACCTATCACTGTCACCTTAATAGGAAAACCCTTTCTATTTAGGACTATTTCAAAGTACCTCAGGGGAGACATCCCCAGTGGCCTAAAGGGTCGAGAATACTAAGGAAAAGATGCAATAAATTCCCCCCCTCTCTCACTGGTCACTCACGTTAAAAGGTTCTCTAGGTATTTTAAGAGATGAAGCAAGGTAAAAATATGGTGTACCTACCCAGAACAAGACAACAAAGAAAAAAGTATAGCAGTTTTCAAGTACCGAATGATGTTAGTGCTTCATAAGACCATGAACCTTCAAAATTTGAGCTAGCTGATATGAATTTGCAGCGATGCTATAGTTTATAACAACAACTAATATTTTATAACAGCCACAATAATTATGCCTTAAAATTGCTTGAAAAAGACAAGAAAGAAAATCATTTACCTAGCAGAATGATAATAAGTTGTCACAAGCAAAATTGGCAATGTCTAGGTAGCATAATATGTCACTTTTGTAGAAAATTTTCTGCAGTTAGATGGTTGTAGAAATCTCTTGCAACAACAACAAATTCTAGTAGTCAAAAGTGTAAGAAAACATCATGCAAACTCAACACTTATCTAGTAGATTGATTGGCAGTTGTCACAAGTGATTTCTAGATGATGTAAGTGTGAGTTATGTAGGTAAATGCAACAATTTGGCTTGAATTAGTATGGTTGTAGCAATACTTTGCAACAACATCAAGTTAGCTAAGGATTTAGTCTAGCTTCGGGTTAGCAAATGTTAGTCAAAGCTTAAAGGAAGAAAGTTTGAGTGTTTGTTTGATCAATCAATTCACTAAATCAAGTGGAATAGTGCCTTTTAATGTTATTGGAGTCTAGAGGTGACGGTTTCTCTTTGAAGCAATAAAAAAATGATTGTATTTGTCTAAGGAGAAGGGATGAATGGATGAGGTGTTGGCAACCCAAGGCCTCAAGAATCCAGATCCTAGGGAAAAATTTGCTAGAGAGTAAGGGATCTTAGGCCCTATCGAATCTTCCTTCCTTGGAATATTAAAAAGTATTAAGGGGAAACAATAACTAGACAATGGCTTTTAAAGATATAGCATTTAGGGATTTAGAAGTTTATCTAAGTCAAATCACCTTGGTAAAAGTCTAACAAATGAAGAGCAAAGAAGTAGTAACTTAAGTCCTTTACTCTAAGGGTTTGTCAGCAAGCAATTTCATAATCTTTAACATGAATAAGAAAATATACCATAACATTCACAATAAAATGAAGAATTGCAGATTTACTTACGTCACCAAGAATAATCAAGCAATAAAACCCTAGATTGTCAAGTAAATTCACCAAGAAATGATCCAAGTTGTAAATTTTAGCCTCCAAGACAAGTGTGCCCCCTAATTTCAGCCAATAACTCCCAAAAAGGGCGCAAATTTCAGACCTCGCCACTTGTGTGATGAGTGATGATGAAAAATGAGAGTACTTTCTCTCTATTCATACAATATCAATGACCTTTAATTAATTTTAGGTCATAAAATGTTGGCTAGACAAATTACATCAAAATTCTAGTTTTTACATAAATGAAAGTAATTAAACCCTAAAATCATCTCCAAGGGTGACATCATGCCCTTCTAGGGTAACATTGAGCTCCTAAGGTGGAACGTTGGGCCCCATATGCAGAACGTTTGGCCTCCAAAGGCCCTAGATGATGCCACATGTGTCAACCAGCACACAACTACCTTGGATGGAAATATCTATTACTTGATAGAAACTATTCCCAATTGAAAATGGTCGCTTTCATGATGACATGGTGTATTTGGGGGACCAAATGCTCATGCAACTATGAGAAATTCCTTTCCCCAATGTGAGGTAGTAGCACAAGTGATTATACATACCCTTTGTTGCATGAAAGTGAGTCCTCTCATCATTAAATGAGGTTTAGATTATAACTTATGAAAGTTAACTGATAGCCACTAGGAGTTAATCACAATTATCACTTGCCTCCAAAATGGTCTTGTTCACAGTGACAAGCTTGAGGATGAATGGCCCCCTTCTCCACGGTTAGATGAGTGATAGTGACTTACTTACCCACAGGGGCGAGTGAGGGTTTGATTTACATCTTGGCGAGGACCTTTCTCTTTCCTCACAGAACCAAATGAGGAGAGGTGATCACACACCTATGAACCAACTACTCATACCTTCCCACCATTGATGGTCACTTTGATTACTCCTCCTTTACCTATTGGTCACAAATCAACCTTTGTATCTATTATCTATAAACTTTGATTATCAATCTAATGTTTAGAGTTTAAATTTAGAATAATATCAAAGGAAAATAGAAGAATGTTGCGTAGAAGGAAATATTGGACAAGAAACATGTCCATCATTTCAATAAAAAGTGTTCCTCCTAGCTCTTTGTTAGTCCACATGAATTTTAGTCTAGCGTGTATGAGATTGTGCACTAAGATTTTGTCATAAAAATTTCCCTGCAAGGTCCTCAACAAAGAAGGTTGTTTTTTTCTTTAATGGGTTTAGAATTATATTGAAATCCCTTATTGATATCTAATTCCTTAGGGATTTGGTTTCCAATGATGCAAAGAGGAATTTAAAACATTGCTTCTAACACTAACAAGAATTCGGAGCATATACATTTGTGATGGTACGCAATTGGTTTAAGGTGGGAATAATATTGAATCTAATTTGTAACAAATAGTCCTACTCAACCACTTCCTTAATTTTTGGGAAATTTGGGTTCCCAAAGGAATAATCCCTTTCAATGAACATATTCCTAGAGTGATATCTACTTGGTTATTTCTCCAAAATTTATGGTGTATGTGTTTGGTTTTATCTCCTCATTTAGGAGAAGAGTTAGTTTACTAGTTTTAGAACTAATCTTATAATGTTGGTATTGTATCTATTGCCTGATCCTCTTATTTTCTTAGAAAGGATTGTCACCTTTTCAATGAAAATGACATGGCATTGTCTAGAGTACCTTGCTTTCCTATCACCACTGCATTTTTTATTTAGATTTGTTTGAACTGTGTCTTTTTCCCCTTAGAATATTTTCTTTATATCCCAAATTTTCCTTATATTCCTTGAGACCTTATTGTACTAGTTTGAGGTTGCTTTGCTTGATTCTTAGTGACCAATTGATATTATTCCACCTTGTTAAAATTAAGGGGAAAGATTGGAGAATCAAGTTCTCTGAAGGATCCTCTTGCCAAAACAAAATTAGAAGTTGGGTGGGGCTCATAGATCTTCAATTTGTGTGTGGGGGGGCATACAATTATTGGGCCTTCTCCTCTTGCAATGATGTTAAGGGCTCATTGATTGAGGTTTCTTGGTCTTCCTAAGACTTAGATGACAAGGAGTAGGGAGGAAATCTCTTAAGGGGGGTCATTTAACATGGTTATGTCCTCTAGATTTTCTTTGTTTCTTTTCAATCTTGTTTTCCCTTCACGTGCATCTTGATATTCTTTTTCATTTTTACTTTTTTCCCATATGTTGACTGGGATTTAAAGACATTTCCTCCTCCTCGATATTGAGTTCCTTGTTTTCTTTCATTATCTTACAAGATCCTTTTTTCTTTGTCAAGAGAAAGTGTTTTTCTTTCTTTGTATCTATCTTTTTTCTCTACTTTTGTTTGGTAAATAAAAGACAAAAATATTATATTTCCTAGTGGATAAATGTAAAATTAGTAGGCATACAAGCTCAAATTTTTAGTCGTGTGCAAGGATCCATATGGAATTGAACAACCCAAATACATTATGTGCTTTACATGGATCAAAAATGCTAACATACACAAGATGTTTGTAGGAATTGAAATCAAATAGAAATTTCATATGCAAGAGACTTCATGTATGCCATGTGGAATTGAATAACACAAATAACATTATATGCATTAGATGGACTCCACAATGCTAACATACCCAAGAAGTTTGTAGGAATTGAAATTAAATATAAATTGTGTACACAAGAGCTTTCATGTCAATAAATGCATAGAACATACTAAGAGATGGATTACAATAGATAAGTTTAGAAAAATTAACCAAGATTTGGAATAATTGGAGCCAAAATTTCCTTCTAGTCACTAAGTTGAAACTTTTTCCTAGGATGAAGAGAGGAAGAAAATGTTGATATGCACATGTGGAAAGGAGGTTATTACAACCATAACATATATTTATTTTAGAGGAGAAGAAACTAAGTTAATCGTTAGGGGGGTGAGTTGGGGATAAAAACCTCACCACCTTTCACGCTCAATATACCTCCACTTGAATTATTTCCATATGCATAGAAGTTGTGACTTGGTTGAAAAGATGTGATTGAATACACCCTTTGTTCCTATACTTTCTTATTAGGATGGTTTAGGCATATTTTTTTTTTGTAATCCTTTCCAAAATGTCCATGACACCAAATGTATTTGAAGCAATAACTCACAATCAATCTTTTTTTGTGTACTCCTAGTCCATGTTTTTCAATGAAATGGTTTCTAGAATCCCCTTTTATAAGTCTTCATCCACATAGATTCTAGTATGAGGATGATCATTATCTCATTTTTTGTTGCATCTAGAAACTTATCAATACCAATACCAATTGCTTCTGAAAATTCATTTCCCCTAATGTGGAGGGGAAAGAAGGGAAGTTTAACCTATAAGAGAACTATACAAAAATCAAAGCTCATGCTCCATTGATTTTAAAAGGTCCTCTAGTTCCCACAAACCAATAGTTTCTCTTAAGAGTTTGATCCCTCTCTTCCTTGGTAAAGAAAAATGCTATAAAAAAAAACCTTTCGTAAGTCATATATTTGACAGACATGAGGACTAAGTCTTGAAGATATAAGGATCTAGGAACTATACAGGTGGCTAGGACATGGTGAACTTTCCCACAAGTGTTGAATTCAAAAAAATTGAACTTGTATCTTGTGTTGGAGTGGGTTATAAAGCTCCAAAGCGGGCACTTCATCCCAACAATTTATTAATTGTATTATATCACACTCGTCCTTTAGATGCTTAGAACTATTGTCCTTCTAAATTAATGTTTTGAGTATTCTCTGCAACTATATGATAAAAGGAGGACCACCAGTGACATCCTTTCTATGATGAGTGCAAAGAGAAGCCTCAACCCCCCTCTAATGCACACATTTGAAACCCTAAGTGATATTTGAGTGGAATTAAATATATTTTAGTGTTCACCGTAATGTTAAGTATTTGTTACGATTATAAGGAGAGTATTAAAGTGGAACAAAACCCAAAACATGGGATATGCCACTATAGTGATAAGATTTGCAACTATCATATACATTTTGTAGATAATAATCATGATTCATAGAGGATCCACATGTGATATATTTTTTAGTTGGCAAGTTGAAATCATCCAATGTATATACACAATGGATTCCATTAAACAAAAATTGAATGTGTCTAATGAATATTATGTCTTAGACTTATTTCCTTATTAAACATCTAATAAAATAAGAAAGAAATAATCAATCTCATAAATATTCATCACACAATTCGTAGATATTTTTTAAGAAAAATCTTCAAGGGGAATAAACTCCATTTATTATGAAATACTTAGAGCATGTTGATCAACGAGTATTTACAATTATAAACTTGCACGGCCTCTAGGATTCACATCCACATGGTTGTATTTCACAATGTATAGTACTCCTGGTAAGCAGAGTTGAGGTTTGTCATTTCCACGAGGAACTTCCTTATGTTATGGAAATATAACAACTCTCAAAGCTATACGTGATCCTTCTCTACTTCCATAGCTACATTGTCCAATCTTCGACCCTCTCATTCACCCCTATTTTCCTATAGTATTTTTTCTTATGGGCCATCTCCAAGAGTCAATTAGATCATTTCACTTGCTCTTGCATCCTTTTAGTTATCAAATAGTTTAGCTTCCTTTTGGTAACTGACACCAACTACCCAATCGACCTATCCTAATCAATAGATTCCACATAGACATCTCTCCCCATTGACATATGTCTAACTATCATAATGATGTTGATAAACCTCCCTCCAATTCTTCACTTCATGCTTTGATTGAATCTAAGCACATCTCCCTACTTGATCATCGACATATGTGCACTAGTTGATCCAATCTAGTCAACATTGGTCGATGTTCTTTGTCAATCAGTCAACTTGGTTCAATCAAATTTTTCAATCAACCCTATCTCTAGTCTTCTAGACTTCTTCTAGTCCATCCAACTTCAAATCAAACCTCTACTTTTGGGGAATTTTTGGTCTCCCAAAACTTATTGGTTATGAAAAAGATGAAGAAATATGTCCCTCGTTTCCTTAAACATATATTGTTTTTGTGTGATAGGACTTTGGAAGATAATGCATTCATTTGAGATTTTTCAATGTTTCAAACAAGATTATTGATTCCACATAGACATCTCTCTCCATTGACATATGTCTAACTATCATAATAATGTTGATAAACCTCCCTTCAATTCTTCAATTCATGCTTTGATTGAATCTAAGCACATCTCCCTACTTGATCATCGACATATGTGCACTAGTCAATCCAATCTAGTCAACATTAGTCGATGTTCTTTGTCAATCAGTCAACTTGGTTCAATCAACTTTTTTAGTCAATCCTACCTCTAGTCTTATAGACTTCTTCTAGTCCATCCAATTTCAAATCAAACCTCCACTTTTTGGGAATTTTTGGTCTCCAAAAACTTATTGGTTATGAAAAAGATGAAGAAATATGTCCCTCGCTTCCTTTAACATATATTTTTTTTTTGTGATAGGACTTTGGAAGATAATGCATTCATTTTATATTTTTCAATGTTTCAAACTTGGACCTGAGACCTATAAATATAAAAAGGTATAGAGAAAGACAAAAAAAAAAAGACAAGTCAATCAACCACCAAAATTAAAAGGATATAATAAATAAATAACAGAAAAATAAATAAATAAAAAGTTTAGATTAATAAAAACCTAAATAAAAATATAAGGAATAAAAAAAACATAAAAAATAAAAGGACTAGAAGACTGCTAAGAAAGGAAAAGAACTAATAAGGTAAAAACCCACAAACCAACAAAAACTAAAGATAAAAAGAGAACCAAGAACAATGTAAGGAATATATATATATATATATATAGAGAGAGAGAGAGAGAGAGAGAGATTTAAAAGGGAACAAAATAGGGACATATAGAAGAAAAATAAATAACATAAACAGAAAATATCACCATAAACAAACCTAAATACCTTAGTAATAGAGACTTAAAAAACCCAAGAAGGAAATAAAATATAAATATAAAACAAATATATTGTTCTCGAGGTGTAGAGCGATTGGTGATGGAGTGTGTTGTTAAGGCACTCTGTAATGTTAAGTCATCGGTTCGAATCCTTGGGTGATTTTGAAAGCTTAGATTCCCCTGGGTTGTGGTTTCTTAGCCAATGGTTACAAATGCTCACCCAGCAGGTTACGGGCACATTTCTAACAAACAAACAAACAAAAAAATTTAAAAAATGAAATAATAGTATTAAGTAACAAATACCATAAAAGTATTGGAAAAAGGAATGGGAATTTTCACAATGGCCTTGGCCTCTAGGCTATTATGTTCTTTTGTTGTTATATTCCTAGCATTCTAAGTCAAGTGCCTCTAGATTGTTGTATTATTATACATAGGTTGTATTTTATGTTAGTTGAAGAAACAAATAATTAATGTTCTAGTAGTCTCATTTAGCCACATATTATGTATATTTTGATTTCTTCTTGAACTATCAAATATAAGGTTTTTTTTATTAAAAAAAGGGGGTATTTGTATCATTGTCTTATCTTTAATAATATTCCAAGAAAATCCATCAAAATTTTCTCCCATGGTGAATTAGTAGGGGAAAATGAATATATAAACCTAATTTACTATTGGTAAGGTTCAATATACAATAAAACACACATGCTCAGATAAATTTAGAAAAATGAGTGGACATGTTTGGTTAATAGACATGCCTTTGTAAGTCTAGCAAGGTCTTTCATCTCCAAAATGTCCAACAAGTCTTGAAGTATGGGCTTCCCTTAACAACATGATTTTGAATTCTCTATTTGATATACACAACTTATCATCCTTATACAACAAGCCATTTTTCAAGTGGTATTTAGGCATCTTCACTCCTTGTCGCAATTCAACTGCAGTCAGATGAAACTCTCTATCCCCTTCATACTAAATCTACATATCTTCAAGTGTAAAATGTTGTAGTTACAATATGGTCACGATAATTTTTTCCAACTTTGGTGGTCTAGATGAAAAATCAACAATCTTATTTCTAACCTTGTTCTTGTACTTAATAATAAGGCTAAACGGTTACATATAAGACATTCACTTGGTATGCCTTTTTTGCAGTAACTTGTTTTACATCTGCAAAAACTACTAAGGTTTATGGTCAATATGAATAATTGTACCCTTCTGTAGGATGTAAGGTCTCCAATGTTCCATTGCTTGATATCAAGCTAGTATCACCTTATCATAGGTTGGATATCCTAGCACCGCTCCACATAAAGGTTTTTAAATGATAAGCAATCAATGTTTCATCTTGTATGAATACTACTCCCATAACATAACTAGATACATCATCCTCAATCTCAATCTCAAAAGGTTTCTCTAGATTTGGAAGCCCTAACTGTTGGACAACTGAGAGGGGGGGGGTGAATCAGTTGTTACTGTGCTTAAACAATTATGTCAATTTTAAACTATTTATAGAACACTCAATAAACATCACAATAATACAAGGAAGTAAGCAATAGAATATTCAACATCAATCACACACATGAAATATACATAGACAGATATTTCCTGAGGAAACCCATAAAGGGAAAAACCTCTTCTTATTGATATGATAAGTATCTTTATTTTCTGTACATTATCATTCTTATGAGCTCCAGCTCCTCTTGAGGCTAAAACCTTTGTTTTACAAGTAGCAACTTGCTGAGAGCACCAACTCTTTGGTTTCTCTAGCACCCACTAGAAGGAAGCACCAACTCCCTGAGTGTTCCAACACCAACTGGATGGAAGCACCAACTTCCAGTCACACAGGCACCAACCTGTGTAACAGAGAAAAATCGTTCTCCCTTGCACCACCCTACCACCCTAGTTTCTCTGGTTGCCACCAGATGGAAGCTACAACTCCCTGTGTTCAAGCACCCACTTGAAACTCTGAGGACAAAAGTCCTCCCTAGCACCTCCCTACCACCCTGATTATAAAAACTTCGTTACTGAAACTTATTATAGTGATACAGTGTTTGTCAAAGGCTTACCAATATCATCATTGTTCTGCTACACTACTCTTCTCTGCTTGCACGCCTCGGCTTTCTCTTCCTCTCTCAGATATACATCTTCGTTCTATGTCTTTCTTCTGCACTTTATGATCTGTGTATTATTTCCACTCTATGTGCTACGCCTCTTTTGTGCGTTTCAACTGCTACACACACCATGCTTCTATCTGCATGAATAACTCTCAACTGAAGCAACCATCTCTTATTTGTTCTGCGTATATTTATCATGCCAAGTCCTTTTCCAGATCATACACCTAACTCTTCATTCTCTCTGGCGATCACAGTGAGTTTGTTCTTCATAAGTGGTCATTATCCTGAGATTCTTGGCTTCTCTGGCAATTACAGTCTTCGACGCTTTTCCATCTGTCAATTGTCTCTATGATGAGTCTTCATCCTATTGGTAGTTACCTCGAGACTCTTCACCTCCTCTGGCGATCACCCTGAAGCTCTTCGAATTCTCTAGCAGATGCAATCACTCTGTTTCTAGCAATTACAATCAGTCTGTTCCAGCAGTTACAGAGAGAACCTCTGCGCGCTCATCCCTTTGGCGCCTTTTCCCTTCCTGAGAAAAAATCCACAGCAGGCGCTAGCTTTTCTTTCTAAGCCCCTTCCTTTTACGTGACCATCGGCGGTGACCAAACGCCTATTCAAAAGGCGCTTCCTGATCTCCCGAACTCCGAAGTGGAGCTTAGCGACGTGCTAGCTCCTCCCTCGATATGACCTTGGGTGATGATCTCATGTGTCCACGTGATTACGGGCACGTCCAAAGGTGGTGTAGATCAAACTTCTTTTTGCCCCGCAATTTACCTCAGACTGCCACGTACCCTTTCTCCAAAACCATGGTTTCAATTGCGGCCCACTCGCGAAAAATTAAGACACGAGCATGTTCTGGCCCTGCAATGTGACGGGACCGTCAATCTTACGATCTTGACGGTGCTCCTGAGTGGATGGATCGGATTAGACGGTTTATTTCACGGAAACAAATCAATGGTCAGATTTGATCCTTACACTCATTTGTTCATTGTTCAATCCGACAGCTATGACTTAATCAAATATTGAGATGGACAGTTATCGGAACTTTGGGATTTCAGCTTTTCAAACTTACACTATCCTTCCACTATACTATGATCAACGGTTGAGAAAACACCTGAAGTGATCTTTCAAATCGAACGAATCGTGTCCTTGCTGAGGTGGTTCGCTGACGTGGGTGAGATGTGTAGGCAGTGTTGTGGATATTGGAGGCAGAGCGTGGTAGTGGAGTGTGACATGTAGTGGGTAGTGGAGTGTGACATCGGAGCGGGGAGGTGGTATGTATGAGTGGTTTGGTGGTTTACTCGGAGGGGGTGTTAGTCGGTAAGTGGTAATGAGTGAGGGGGTCCGAGTTAACAGGAAGTTGACACGTTATGAGGGGCCCGTGCTAGGAAAACCACTCTCTCGGACCCTGCCCCCCCATCATTTAAGGCAAGGTGACATGTATGAGGGTCCCACAAGGAAAATACCACCAACTAGGAGCCCCCCCCCCACGGTTAAAGGCAGAAAGCTCGAGGGGGTTCGATATGCCATGTCGACCGTAGATCTAAGTCCCTGATTCTCGATCGCTAAGATTAGCGCACCCTTTACCCAACTTATCTTGTCCTTCCACTTTAGAATGATCTGACGGTTGCGATCTTCTTCGGATGATCCGACGGTCGAGAATGTATTTAGGCTCTTCAGATCTCCAGACTTCGGAGATTTCAAATCTCAAACTGAATTCTTGAAGTGAGATTTTTCCGGAGAGTAACCTCCTCACATATTTATACTCGAAACGAATGATGTTTGTTGGATCAGGATCTTATATCAACGACCTGATATGTCTGTGATGCAGCTCTTCTATCTTATCTTGTCCTTCCACTTAGAATGATCCAACGGCTGACGAAAATTTGTGTTTGATCCGACGACTAACGGGTATTCGAATAATCAAATTCTCAACTCTTTAGCCCCGTTTAACTTACCCTTCAATTAATTCGATTCGACAGTCGATGGATATTTGGGTGATCGTGATCTCAGATCTCAGCCCTTGCTTATCCTGTCCTTCCACTAATTCAATCCGACGGTCATCACATTTTCTCCAAATCTGATGGTCCACATTCATTTCGGATTTCAGGCTTCGGGTAATTCAACTTTCAAGTTGCCAATTCTTTCGAAGTGAGATTCCTCGAAGGGTAACCTCCTCGCAAATCCACTGGATCTAACGGTTGTTGGTCTTTTGGATCGATGATCCAACGTCCACTGTCGTTCTTCCTCCTGAGATTCTGATCTCTCCGACTTAGAAGATTTTCTAAGTGTTCACGGATCTCGACCTTTGCTCCTCCTACGAGTCCCTCTCTTGGACCTCGTCTGTGATTATGGAAACTGCTATCTCTTTTGATCTTTCTTGTTTCTACATATTGTTCGCTTCTCCTCCTGAGCTTATGCTTTTCCTGTAAAACATCGACGATGTTGTTCTTGTCATCAATGACAAGCACACGCTTTTCTGTAAAACATGCCAACACTAACACAGGTGATTTTCAAATCTTCTCCTTCATCGAAGGATTTCGCATATTCATTTCTCCAAAGAATTCAAAACTCTCCTCTTGTTAAGGAATGTAATGATGCAATAATCTATAAGAAATGTGAAATAAAATTTCATAAACATTGGCAAGAACCATTGAAAATTATTTTGTCTATGAGGTTCATAGATCTAGGATGCTTCTAAATGGTCTACACATTGTTTGGGTCGATTCTTAGTCGATCTCCAGCAACCATGAATCTTATATTTAAAGAAGCACATGTCTAGGAAAATCACACTTATTCATGTTCTTGTCCTTGACAGTTTCTAGCACTTGCCTCAAATGGATCAAGTGTTCCTCCCAAGTCTTGTTGTAAACTAAGATTTCATCCAAATATATATAAATACAAATGAATCAACAAAGGTTCTAAGAAATCCATTCATAAACCTCATCATATGTAGTTGGTGCATTAGTAAGCCCAAATGGCATCACCAACCATTCAAACAACCAATGCTTGCTTTTAAAAGCAATGTTCCAAGTGTATTCCTCCTCAATCATTACCTAATCATATCTTAACTTAAGGTCTAGATCGGAACATACTTTGATCCTGCATTTGTTCTAGAAAGTCATCAATTATTGGTAATGGGTAATAATTATTCATGGTAATAATTTTGTGTGCCCTAAAGTTGACAAGCAATTGCCAAGTCCCATATTTCTTTGGAACCAACACAATTTGAGATCCACAAGGTGACACACTAGGCTTGATAACTCCTAGATCCTACAAATGGTTGAAATGGTAACTCAAACAAAAACACTCATGTAGGGCAAGGCAAGAGGAAAATAGGGATGGAAACCTAGGTGATTCTTAGAGCCTGTTGGCATGCGTTTGACACACCGTCAACAAGAAGGGAAGATCTGGACCGGAGTTGTCTATTTAACCCAAGCCGTTTGGAATGATGTACCCTGACGGGTTTTATGGCTCTATTAGCCAACTAGGATTCTAGTATAATTAAAAAATTGAAAACTAACTAAATATATAATCCTATCAATCAACACACTAATATGATTACTTAACTGATAGTAGTAATATATACAGTAGATATATACAATTACAAGGTTTAAATAAAGCCTCGTGAAAATGATGGATTTAAACTAATGAATCAGAATAAGATGAAAAAATAAAGGAAACTGTTTTTTCACTATGGATGACAAAATAACCAATGATGATTGAATAAGATTAGAAATAATATAATGATAATGGACAAAGCATTAAAGTTTAATTGATGTAATCATTATTCATTCGTAAACTAACAAATCAAATCAAATATAAACTAACTAACCTAATGATGATCAGTTGTACTAAGCTAGATTCATCTTTCTATGTTGTATAAGCTCCACTTAACCTGTTGTCAAGTATAAATCTACGACAAAAAGCAAGAACGATATTTCCTGAAGCAAATCAAGGAAATCGTTTATATTTCAGAACAAATCTATGATAACAGAAAGACAAATATTTTTTTACTCATGTGCCTTTAAATTGTCCAAAAGCTAAAAACGAAATCAACTCCAACCCTCAGCAAATGGTATTCTCGATGACCCAACATTCGATGTAAAATCAAAATGTATAGATGGACGATTAGTCACAAATATTAAAAGAACCAAAATATAATGAACCATGTAAAAGAAAACACAACATGAAAAGATACATGTAGAACAGTCTAAAGCTAGTTCAATACAAATAAATTTCCATGTCGAAATATTATATGAGAAACAATAATAACATTGCATAGTCTACAAAAGGACGAAAGACAAAAAGTAAACTGTATCCCATATAGTTTCCAAAAAATATGTCCATCATAAGGTCTAAGAGGAATTGCCCTTATTCCTGGGCAAGCAGTGTTATTTAAAACAAGTTCCTAGTTTGTTTCTCATATCATGCAAGATAGAGACAGATCTACTTTAAAAAGCATTTACCAAAACAAAATAACCATAAAGATAAGTCTGTTGAGACAACTATTCAAAAATAGTTACATCATTAAAATATTGTTTTTCAAAACCAAAATTACAAGTTCATTGTATTCCCAACTTTTGACTCGTTCTTTTAATATTTGCACATTGATCTGTTTTTCACCTGAGAACAAAGAAAAACGAAATCTAAATTAGAAAACAATCAAATAAATAAATTAAAATACAAGCTATAGAATCTTTGATTATGTAGTTGGTCTAAATAAAAACAAAATGAAAACAAATTCAGTTATTATTTAAACAAATCCAATCATGAATTACAAGAAGAGTGTTTACCAATTAGAGATTTGAAAAGGAAACATCAGACAAATCCGAATTTACAACAGCATTGAAACTGGTTGAGTTTTTTATAATCACATCTCCCGATCTCTTGAAACGTTTGTTGGCTCTAAGTGAATTTGATCGGATTATAGCTCTGAGATCATCATTTTCCTTTTCCAGAACTGAGTTTCAAGTCATTACTTGATTTAGTTGAGCCTGTAGATAAGGAATGTCTTGATAGTATCTTTGGATCTAGTCAAAGCAACCTTCACAGTACACCTGTTCTAGATTTGGCAATGGACGAGTTTGGTCTGTAGTAAGAGGTTTACCCTGTTCCATAATATTTTTGAGGTCATACTAAATACCTAAGAAACCTTCTTGTTCCCTTAAAAAAGGAGGCAAATTAGATACGAAATCGTATCGGGGTGAATTTATCTTGGCGAACTCAGAACATGTATCGTCAAAGGGATTCAAGTCTTCAATATCAATGGTGGGGATAGGATTTTCTTGTTTGTGACGTCGATTCTTGGCCATTTTGGAAAGGAGTCGATCGTTCCTTTTGTTCTTGAAGTCTATATCCTGAACCCTCTGCATTTTTTGTTTTCCATGTTTCTTAGTTTTAATTTTGTTTACATCAACCAAACCTTGCACAGGTTGGGAGTAACAGATACCTTACCCTTCAATTTATACATCACCTCCTCTAAAGACTTTTTAGGAACGAATCCGTGCGTTTGGTCTGTGTCTCTGCCTGATTGATGAAAATCAAAAGGGGTTTCAGTAAAAAATGCATGGTCTTTTGTATCTTGCAATTCGATATGAAGGTCTTGCAAAGAGTGATTTGTTGGGCAAGGGATGGTAGGCTTGTCTAAACACAGGGGTGAATCGCTTACTGGTTCAGGTGTGAGTGGGATAAAACCATTCCTAACCAGGAAATTTTTCCAGTTATCCCCTGCCTTTGACAAATGGGAAATGACTAAGACTCGAATCAAGGCATGATGAAAGAGACTGGACTATGAATTAGGGTTTTTCCTCTGATAAAATCTAGCCATCTTTTGAAGGCTTTTGAGAAGGTAAAAAGGCATGTTTAGCCTAAACCATAAGAAAACCATTAACAAGCGTATATGAAACAGAAATACCAATCCACATGTCCCTCGCAAGTAACGAATTTCTTGATAATTAATAAAAAAAACATGCCATCAAGGAATGAATAGGTTTATGGGTGTACCTTTGACGTCGTAGTGTGACTTCCTAGAAATCATTAATAGGTGCCAAGGAATACCTTCAATTTATCAATTCTTGAACCAACGATCTCCTTCTCGTGACAGGCCTAGGGCTTCTGCAATATATTCCTCACTGACTTGCAACTGTAAGTCACCTATTTTGGCCCTATTATCATCGAAGGTCTTAGCGAAAGCTTGGGTGATTTCAAGGTTAAATCCCTCGAACTACTGTATAAACTTAACCCATCCAAAGAATGTGAGATCATCCACAGCATCATCATGTGAGAGAAAGGCTTGTGAACCATTTGGCTCTATCCTTACCACAGGGGCCATGGACTTGGTCACGATATACCAGCAGGTGTAGAAAAGAGGAGCTCGTGTTTGTAACCACCCAATACAAACGATAAGTTTTGCATTGTCGATGATGGCCCGATAACTACAAATTAGGGAGAAGACCACCACGACTACCACTTTGGTTGTTGATTGAACCCTGAACCAGAGGGAAAATGCAATCGAAAACCACCTCCTCTATTAAGAACCTAACCCCAAAAACGAAGCACCACCATTGATGCAATCAATGAGAGCTCAAACAAGCAGGACAAGGGTGTAATTGTTTCAAAGCATGGCTAACAGTCATGTAAAATAGTCATTAGACTGCGATATGACGGTAGAGGGTAGCATTCACATTATAGTTTGATATCAAAGTTTTTGAAACCAAACGTTATCGTGAAAGTGTAAAGTGAGAATCAAAACTCTAAAAAAAAACGATCAAGGCATAACCAAAACGTGATCAGTTCATATCCTAATGGTAAAGAAACATTTCACAAAACGATGTGCTCAATACCCTTGAAGGCTTTTAAGATCTTTAGGTATTTTAAAGACTCATCTAATTTCACAAGGAGAAATTTTAGAGTTTGTATGATGTGTTTATGCCAAGCTTGTTTCAATTCCATGCTTTAACAGTCAAGAAATTGAAAAAGAGTAATCGAGAAATTTATTTTTAAAATTAAACTCAAAAAACACACAACAACCAATCAAGTGACTCTTCAAACAAAAATCATAATTGAAGTCTTCTCAGACACAAAGAGGCAACTATCAAAAATTCTTTTTCGTCAAAAAGTGTGTTTTAAATATTGATGAAACAACGCAGAAATTTGGCTGCCAACAGAGCCCTAAAGCAACTACTTGCCAAAGTGTTGATTTGTTTATGAAGTTAATGGAGACTTTATCCTTGATGGTACTAGACCTTCTTATTTGTGTGTAAATTAATTTTTTAATGTGCCTTATGTTAGTGACTAATTCTACTTAAGGTGTTTAATTAGTGTGAATGAAATGAATTAGAATAGCTCATTATAGTACTTAAATATATTAAAATATGAAACAAAAATAACAATAAAATAAACCTATAACAACATAAAATATCTAAACATATTAGCTCACTATGCATATGTACAACATTTTAGGTATGCCTAAAAGGATTTGAGTATCAATAGGTTCCTTTTATATCCAAATAACCAAAAGGGCACAAGCAACTGATTTGGCTCCCTATAAACAGGATGTTTATGAAAGCACATGTTGTCTACAATAACCAAGCTAAGCCTATAGTTGCCTATTAAGAGTTTTTGGTAAAGGTAAAGCATGTCCATTATTAGAGTGCTTAGCATGAGAAAAATTGCATATAAGCATAGGTTTCATTAAAACACTTCGTAACAGCTCCATGTTGATGAGAATTTAGGTCAACATTTGGCAACTCCGCTTAGTAAATTGTTTCCAACAACTTTTGAATGCTAGGATCTCTAGTTTTGCATAATAAAAATTGGGTTGGCTATGGGAAAATTGAGCATTTGGAACAATGACAGTGCAAGAAAATACTAAAATTCATATTCATTTCTTAAAAGGGTAGAAATAAACAAGTCAAGGCCAATGTTCTGCAACATGTGAAGCAAAGCGAAAATGAAGAAGAGTTGGGAAACCATAACAACACCACTACACATTCCAACTTACCTAGGTGAAACATTAGGAACCTCTTAGCAAATTACTATTTGTTTCATGGTACAGTCCTACCATGACATTCAAATAAACACATTCATGTCAGTGATAAACCATTCATACTTGTGTGGGTGTGGTTGAGAAGACATTTTTTTCTTGGGACTCGGTTTGGTTGTGCAAGTAACAGCAGAAGTTTGGGCAATCCAACAAAGTGAAAAAATGAACATAAATGAGAGTCTGCAATGCAACCAAAATTAACTAAATAAACGAAAGCAAAGCATAGAATTGGCATACAATATGCAGTAAAAAAAAATTGAAAGTTAATCTTGAAACCATAAGGAAGATAAATAAAGAAATAAAAAAATTGAAACTACAGACCTGTGTAAGAAAAAAAAAAAATTAAAAATTGGGAGTTTTGTGTTTTATAACTTTTTTTGTTTTTATTTATATTTGTTAGTTTCCTAGTTACATTATTCATTGAAGTAGCAAGGCTTCAAGGATGACCCATTCAACATACACAAAAATATTCTCTCATGGCCATCCTTTAGCCTAAATGCCTTATTTCCCAAATTATGAGCAATGCTAAAAGGGCCCAACCATAACTTCTGAAACTTTGTATGCTTGTATTTTTCCTCATGAGCTTAATCTCATAGAAGGACTCATTGGATGGCTTTAAAATATTTGACCTCTTCTTTATGATCATGATATTTCTTGACAATACATTGCCTCTTCTTCAAATTTTGAGTTGCACAACTTCCTTGATCTTATAGAGCCAACAATGCATTAAATCTATAAGTTATTAGACTAGTCTATGATTCCTTAGTTTGCAAAAATAAGCGGTAAGTAGCAATTTCCAACTCAACGTGCATGATAGCTTCTTGCCCAAAAACCAACCTGAAAGGCATCTCACATATACTATTGTTTTCATTGTTCAATATTCCTACAAAGCATGGGTTAGCTACAAATATCATTCGCGACGATTGTCCTTAATAATACACTTAATTATTTTAATCATTTTTTATTGGTAGACTCAAACAACCCATTACCTTATGGGTAATAAGGTGATGAGGTTGAACAAATCACATTGTATTGTTGACACAACCTCAAGACCTCTGTCAAAATAAAGGCACCACCATTATCACTAACAATTTCAAGAGGCAAACCAAAGTGAGAAAATATGTGCTCCTATGGAAAGAAAACAACTTTTTATGCCTTACCATTATTTAATGGAACAACTTCAACCCATCTAGTGAAATACTCAGTAGATGTAAGAATAAAAATATGATCGGCTAAAGAGGGTGGAGTGATTGGACCTATGAAGTCAAGACCCTACTTGGTAAAAGGAAAGAAAATAACTACATGATTAAAGGCATGGTAGAAATATTTTGATTCCTTGTTGCTTGATAGAAACAATCACAAGACCTCACAAATATGAATGAACCATGAAACAAGGTAGGTCAGTAAAAAACACATCGCAAAATTTTATAAGTAGTGGCTTTAGCAAAAAAATGCCCATCGATGTGAAATAACAAACGAGCACCATAATGAAACTGCTCTAAAATTGTTTTGGCTTGTGAATTTCCCACACAATGAAGAAGCATACCATCAGAATGCCTATGAAAAAAGTAATTTTTTAGTAGGACAAAAAAGTTAACCTCTAGCCTTAACTTACTCTTCTCATTAGCTTGTAAATGACGAGGGCATTGTTATTTTGCAAACAAAAAAGAATGTATTAAAACCATAGATCAATAATTACATCCTAGTCAATATGAAAACAATCATGCTCAAAGATAGAAATCAAGGAATCCTCATCTTTTCGTCCATTTGGGTATTCCTCATGAGAGTTTTCAGTGATTAAGAGAGTTAAATATCTACCATGAACAGTCTTACCCATTGTGATTTCTAGGTAAAACTTCTAAATATTAGCCAACCAATTTTCCATTTTTTCCTTTTAATGAGTTTGGGATAGTTGTTGAGAATGTGTTATATTCATTGCATGCTTATATACATGCATTGTTAGTATGTGTTGGGTGCATCAAGGGGGGTCGGAGCACCCAAAACAAATGGGTTATTTTTGGTCTATTTTTGGCATGTTTTACATTTTTCGTTCAATGGTTTTTGTTGGAAAATTGGTTGTCATTGATGTCAACTCTAGAAGAATTTTAAAAGCACCTAGAAGTGATGGATGTATTTGAAGAATTCTCCAAATTGGTTCCCTTATGGCGTATCTTTAAGCATGGCCCTCACGAAAGATGCTTTGAAGAAGTCTACAAGAAGCTCCAAAGGTGTGGTCATGAATCCTAAAGGTGTTTGAGGAAAAAAAGGATGAAGGAAATTGCAAATACATGAAAAACCCTCATAGATGGATAGTCCTCATCATGTCATTTCCAAGGATAGGTGGCATGCCATGTGGTTCCTCAAGGTTGAGAAACTATTCCCTCTTAAAGATGAAGCCCTAACGTATGGTCAAGAAGCCCTCGATCTAAGGATGAGAAGTTACAAGTCGGCCCCAAAATTAATTAAAGAAGAAAAGTTGTTGCAACAAGAAGTTATAGGTCGACTCTAAAGTCAAATAAAGGAGGCACTTGGAAAAGTATAAATACACATCAAACAGCCTCTCATTATGTCCAAGAAAACAAGTAAGTATGTGATCTCTTAGTGAGTCTGAGGTAGCAAATCTGAGGAAGTGAAGGAGTGCGAAGGAGAAAAGTCTCAGAGACACAAATGGGAGAAGGGTTATATGAAAACCCTAACTGAGCAAGCCCTTGCGGGTCAAATATAAAGTGTCCATCGAGGCCCCTGCAGTTTGCACAGCACTTGTCAAGCAAGTCACTGCTAGTTGCCCAGATTTTTCCAGCGAGGTGTACAGAGGTGATTATACCAGCTTTATGAGGTCATATGTGGGTCGCAGTGGAGCAAGACACAGATATCCATGGGTCATAGTGGAGAAAAACACGGATGTCCATGGGTTGATAGTAGAGAAAAGTGTGAATATGTGTTTTGGGCAGGTACAAGTTGACAAGTGACATTAGCAAACTGTTTAGGTGAATCTACAGTAGACCAGAAGAGTCTTGGAACTTCGCTATGACAGGTTGATTCTTTTATATAGATATTTAAGGGTTGAAGTAAGGGGCAAGGAAAGGGGGTTGGATCCTCCTTCCAGTTGGAGCTAAAGAATCTAGGGAGTTGTAGATTCCTTCAGGTTGGAACCTGTAAACTAGGGGGTTGGTGACTCTTTCCAGTTGGTGCTGGAAAATCTTGGAAGTTGTAGCTTCCTTTGAATGTAATATTTGTATTATATAAGAAAAACATTATGTGGATTTCCACGTAAATCTATTGTGCACTGTGTATTTCTTCTTCTTCTCCTATTGTATATTGGATACATTATTTGGCTGAAAATTAAAGTTGTAAAAAGTGCTAAATTGTACTTGATACTAATTCATGCCCCCTCTTAGTATCAACAATTGGTATCAGAGTAGGTTACCTTCATAACATTCTAATCATTGGAAGAATATCGTGAGAAAAAATGGAAGGCCACATTCCAAATGGGATTCCACCATTTGATGGAAATAATTATGCATACTAGAGCAACATAATGGAAACTTACTTGACAGCTTTAGGAGTAGATATATTCCTCTCAGTTTTCAATGGCTATAAAGTTCTGAAAAAACACTCCAACCAATCCAGATGAGAAGAAATTAATGAGTTGTAATTCAAAGGCTAGGCATGTTATCATGATTGGATTGACACCAATTGTTTCTATCAAGGTGACGGGTTGCAACACAGCTAAAGAGGTTTGGGACAAACTTAAAAACATTTATGAAGGCGATTTGAAAGTCAAGCAAGTCAAGCTCCAACGACACATAGCACAATTTGAAAATATGAAAATGGATGAAAAGAAGATATTGCAACCTATTTACTCAGGTTATATGAAGTTGCCAATGTCATTAGAGGATTAGGAGAAGAATTCAAAGAATCCCTAGTTGTATAGAAAGTGTTGAGATCACTTCCTTTGAGATATGATGTTGAGGTCTCGGCCATTGAAGAAACTAGGCATTTGAACAAAATGACAATGGATGAGCTATATGGGATCCTCACAACATATTAAATGAGAACATATACAAAAAAATGGACAACCAAATAGATAAGCAGCTTTTAGAGCCACAAAGAAAACAAGGAACAAAGAGCATAAGGTAGAAGAAAAGCCAGACGATGAATCAGGTGAAGAAGAAGCACATTTTGTAAGGAAGCTCAAGAGGGGAACCAACAAATACAAAGGTAAGTTACCTTTTAGATGCTTCAATTGTGGTAGAATAGGAAATTATGCTAAGAAATTTCATTTTGAAGAAAAGAAAAGCTTCCAAAAGAAAAAGAGCCTTTACTCCAAGGAGGACAATAGTTCTTCAGATGAAAGCGATGCAGAAGAAAGGGATGTAAGGGAAGTTCTCTTCATAACTCAAGAAACTCATAATGATGACCACAAAAATTCTGAAATAGATGAAATCAATTATGGAGAAGAGTCTGAAGAACAGACCGAAGAAACAAACATAGAGTCTTTCTAGGGAGACAAACACTTCACAGAAAGTGAACAGGAAGATGATCATGAGAATCTAGAAAAATTGAAGCATGGTGAAAAAGAAAATAGCAAGCTCAGAAACAAAAATAGAGAATTAAAAAAAGAATTGAGAATTTGCAAAGAAGAGAATCATGAGCTTGAAAAGACAATTGACAACTTGAAGGATCAGTTAGATAAGAAGACTGGAGATTATGAGAAATTAAAAGCAGAATTGGATCACACAAGAAATGAGCTAACATTGACAATGGAAAAATTGGATAAATTTGAAAGTATTGAAAAGTTAGATGAAATTCTTAGCAATCAGAGATCACCTACCGATAAGACAGGACTTGGATACAATAATAGTTTGAATACATCAGACACAGATAAAAAGGACAAGAAAGATGAAGGAAATTCTAGAAACTATGCAAATACCTTAAGAAGTGGAATCAAAAATCAAAAGAGAGTTGAAGAACAACAAGAATATAACACCTCCAATTGGAACAAAAGATCA
>SNQJ01S0029444.1:194089-218155 GCA_010110895.2 Picea sitchensis | reverse complement strand
GTGGTTTTTTGAGGAGTTACTCAGCATGGCTTTGGCTAGGAAGAGGCATGAGTTGGCCTGATGCCAGGTAAACCTGTATGGTGCATTTTAGGGTTATAACAATACCCAACCAAGAGGATAAGGCTTCAGATGTGGTTTTGTTTCAAGACCCATCTTCTTGACAAGTGCTTCAGATATTAAGTTTACTTGGGAACCCAGATCAAATAATGTATCTATCTTAGTATGTTTAGATACAACTCTTATATGAAATAACTCATTCCTCTTTCGTTCATCACCATGAGGTTCATTATTGGAACTTGAACTAGCATGAAGAGAATCTTTACCTTGTACTCCAACCACTATGATCTTTCCTTTATCTCCTGAATCAGAACCGAGATCTTGTTGCACTGTAGCAACGGTCTTTGTATATTCCTTTCCACCGAATTGTTTTGGTTTCTTTTCTGGATGCAATTTCCAACAGTGTTCTTCATCGTGCCCTCTCTTCTTGTGATGAGTGCAAGATGGTTTTCCTGCTTCTCTCATTACTGTAGTGGTATTCTTTTCCTTCCTTTTAAACTTCTTAAAAGTCTTATGTGGGAGATTGGAAGGTTTCTTTGTGGGATCTTCTTGAACATGTTTCCCCCTATTCTCAAGGTGAGTGGGTTGCACACAAACTTCGTCAAGACTAGTGGGGTTAAACAAGAGAAAAGTATGACAAATATAACTCTGAAGTGTGCCAATATACTTCATTAAAGTTTCATAAGAATCCAAAGGAATGCTCAATGAAAGAGCTTTCTTCCTAAATTCTTCTGTGAAACTTTGTACAATTTGACCTTTACGTTGCGTTAAAGTTTTCCATTCCATCATTGCTTTATGTAAATACCCTAATTTATTAAATTACTTCCTTATCGTTGATTTAAATTCCGACCATGAGGAAAGAAGATTACCACACTTACTTATGACCTGAAGCTTGCTCTCCCACGATACGAGAGTAGTGCCTTCCAATTGAAGAGAAGCCAGTTGTATTTTAACTTCCTCTTCATCAATATGCTGGACATGACAATACACTTCAACCCGTTAGATCCAATTATTGAGATTTTCAGGATTAACATCGCCATTAAACATAGGTAAAGAAAATTTTACATCAAGCTTTAATAATGGTTTCCTAAAAGAGGCTTTATAGCTAGAATGATGAGAATGATGAGAATGCTCAGAGGAAGAAGAATTAGAACTCGAAGGTGAAGACGAAGGCTTGAGAGGATCTCCTCCAACCTCTTGGTTTACCGAAGCATCATCATCTGCATGTGATTCCTTTTTCTTCCCTTTCTTATTCATCCTCTTCTCATAATCTCCATACATTCGTTTGACCATTTCTGAGATGCGATAAAAGACCATGTGAAAGTTTTTCTCCTGTTCATCACGCTTGTCCTCTTCTTCCATTTTCTTCCTTCCGGATGCACGACCAACTTTGGGATTGAAAGTATTAAGAGTTCCTTCACCCTTCTTATGCTTGGCCCTAGTAAGCATTCACACTCAACAATTCAATTCAAAGACGATTGCTCTGATACCAACATGATCCGAGATCTTTTCATCGTGACTTATAAAGAATTGCATTAAATGAACATAACTTAAAGTGCACCATTAAAGAAGGGAAAACTAAAAAATGAAGAGACATAAGCATCAAATCTGAACACAAAAAATTGATCACAGATTTTGTCCCTGGTGGACTACATCTCCGGGTCTCTCTCTCAAATGGGTAGGCTCTTTCATTAACTCAGCAAAAGAATTTTGCAAAATACATCATTATACCTCACTCTGAAATCAAGCTGCATAAATAATGCTCAGATAAGAAAACAGACAACACCACTGAATTCGTGGCATCGAATTACCCAAAAATGACTGTCTCCACACCTCGATCCAACTCTGGCACTCCCAGGCCCAAGAAGAATTCCGTCTCAGTTTCCATGCCCTTTGCAACCTACAATAATGATTGTACCATGCATTGAAAAATGTGCCCGACAGGTCGTATGGTCTGCACGCCTCTTCTTCCTCTGTAGATGGGAGGATACACGTTTTAATAATAAAATTGGGCATTATAACCCATGTGGTACTCGCGGCCTACTGGTTAGGGGTGGATGTATTAAGGCGTAGGCTCTGGCGGAGGTTCTGGGGTCAAGTCCCACAGACTTCCCTTTTTGGTTTGATTATTGTTATATGGTGCATATCCATTCTGCTACATTTAGCATGGGCGATAGAAGGTTCTCCAATGATATAAATGTGGCTATAGTTGGTGTGGTTCACCAGATTTGGCAGACCCACCAACTATTTTGTTTCAAAATTCGTTCACAGGCTATCCTTTTGCATTTCCCGCCTGCCACGTGATAGCCCCTGATTGGGCCACGTGGCAACCTCTCATTGGGCCACGCTGCCCCTTTCCAAGTCATCATGACACGTCATTCGTATAGACTGTACAGATTTCCATGTGGCACGATCCAATTGGTCCATGGATCGGTCCAAAAAGCTAAAACTCGGGTGACAGTGGTAGCCTCTGGTGCTGTCACATCATTATGTTGACATCAACATGCCATGTGTCACTTCCCTGCTCCTGCCACATGTGTTGTACGGATGCTGACATCATCCGTACGGATGCTAAAGTCAGCAATACGGATACTGAAGTCAGCAGTACAGATGTTGACTCATCCCTTGATGACTAGACTAGGTTGACCAAACTTTGACTGCGAATATCTTTCAATCCGTAACTCTGTTTGACGAGCTATTATAAATCTTGCGACGTGCTCTTCGCGATCATGCCATTTTCACTGAGTTTTGGGAACAATGAATTTTTGTTCTTTCTCTGTCTGCTGGATCCATTTTGAGCGTTTTGAGTTGCCTCTATGAGTTCTGAGTTGTTCTTAGCCTTCTCTAGATTCTTTTTGGATCACTATTACATCACAATGCTCAATAGTTTCGTGGTTTAATGACTCTTGTAACAATTCCAACTAACAATCTCTCATTCCCCTCAACCTACACAACCCAAGGAAGTGTACACCCTTCTTTTCACTGCAGTCCCTTAGGCTATACCACTTCCCTTCTAGGGATTCAACATAGGTCGTATAAGAAGTCTAGAGTTGTGGCTCGAGGAATACCAACTGCACCAAAATGGAGTCTTTGCACACTTATGTACAAATGTACTGATGCAGATTATTTTTGGCACGAAATGAGAATGAAGATATAATAAAGAAATATACAAAGATACCTCGTATATCCAACAATATAACATAAATGTATTAGAGATGCAACCATAAACATAGAGATACAATAATACAATTCTATTAATGAGCAAAAATGTACAAAGACTGTAAAATACAGAGTAAAAAACTCGTTAGAATGGTGTCAACTTATCTCTGAGAAGAGATGTGACAACTACTCTCATCCGTAAGAAGATGAATTTTACAATGAGGCTCTAAGGGCCTTTTTAACATAAGGAAAATCCAAAACCCTAACCCCGGAAGATGAAAAGCCAAAATGTTTGCAGGGCCCGATGGGGGTAGTTGATACGTAAACTTCCCAGGGGCGTAACTTTGGCATACGATCTCCGTTTGGGCTGCACTATAGTTCGTTAGAAAGATATATCCGAGGACTACAAATTTTGTGTGAGAAACATTGAATTTTGTTCAATGTTTCTCCCCGTTTTCCAAAAAAACGTCGTTTAGGGTCTCAAAATGGCTTGGAAAGTTCAGGACCCAAAAAACTGCTAAAAATAGTAAATTACCAAAATTGCCAGAAAATTGTTTTGAGTGAGTTGGACAAGGTGGGTGGCCATCGATATCCGCCTATATCAATCCTCCCTCCTTAGGAAGCAATGGTCTCCATTGCATTGATTTCCCAGGGAAGAGGGGGAAGCGTTGGCTGAGTCTGAATCTTGGTGAGTTGCTTGCCTGGTTGGAGAAGTGGCGTTGCTTAGCTTGTTGAAGGCTGTCACGAACCTGTGGCTGGAAGGATTGGACCTTTTTAACTAGTCTGACTACTTTAGATGACTGTGTGCGGAAGGAATCTTTGTGCTTTGCTGCAACCTTGTCGATCTGCTTTTGTTGTATAGAAGGTGCTTGGGACGAAGCCGTGGTGGTTGCAGTATCCTTTTGTTCACCTTTTGACATAGATTGTGAAGAAGATGAATTTTGAAGTATGAGATACTACCTTGCGACACTGTTTAGGTGGAACAATATTTGGAACTACCTCTAGTATCTTGTAGAGATGACCCCCCAGAGTAACAATGACACTACGGGGTCGAGACTTATAGATAGCATGGCGCTTCCACATATATGGTTGGCCCAAGAGAAAATCATAGACATCCAATGGGGCGACATCACATAATACCTCATCTTTGAAGGGATGGATAGTGTATGACAATCGACACTTCTGGATGACACGAAGATTTTGTCCCTGGTGAAGCCACCCGATGTTGTATGGCTGCAAGTGTGGTGTTGTCGACAATCCCAACTGTTTGACGACATCTGCTGAGATGAGGTTCTTTTGGCTTCCTCTATCAACAATAAAATGCAGCGGGGTCCCCATCAACCACATCCGTGAATGAAAAAAGTGCTCCCCCTCTTCAGGATCTGTTGGTTCTTCTGGTTGAATTGCTGTGGTCGCGACAATAACAGTGGGGTCTACGTTGATGATCTGTCTTTTACCAGTATTTTCAGAATTAGATTCTCAATCAGGGTTCATCTCCTTGTCTTTGATCTTGGCCACCAATGACTGTTTTGAGTGACATTCATCGGTGTTATGCGAGGGGCTTTTGTGGAAATTGCACAATTTTCCAGTTTCCTTCTTTGTCTTCCCGTGACCCTTATTTTCCTGTGGCTTGGACTGGTTTTTGAGAGACTGTTTGTTAGGGCCGTCTTTCTCATAATTTGGTTGTTGCGGATTTGCAGACTCTAACTCTTGTTTGTTCTGGTGCTTCAATTTCTGCTCGATTTTAACAACATATCGATAAGCAGAACCGAGTGATTAGATGTCCAGAAAATCCATTTCAGTTTGGATGTATCTGTGTAGAGCCCCACGGTATTTCATAACCAAATGTCGCTCATAGTCTTTGATACCCATATTGGTGCACAAGGTATGGAAGGTATTGGTGAACTTCGAAACTTCTTGGCATGTCTCTTGCCGCAGTGTGGTCCTCATAGTTGCCAACAAGGTAATACTGTTCTTTTACCGCATCCACAAAAAAATCCCAAGTGGGCTCAACCCTATATATTCCAGACTCCTCTGTGGAACTTTTCTCCCACTAATTTTCCCACCAATGTTTGACATGGGGGAGAGATTTAAGGAGTGCAAAGGTGATCGTTTCCCTGTCGAAAAAATTATGAACAAAGAAATAACCTTCTAACATATTTAACCATTTGTCTAGGGCATCCACATCTATCTGACCTTCAAATACGGGAATATAAAAATTAACCTATACCTTGAAAGGAGAGGTTCCTCCAAAGTGGTTGTTTGATGAAGATGCGCCTGTTGCTATTGGTAGGCATTGAAGGATGTGGGAAAAATTCTCCATCATTTCGTCCCTCTGTCGCGTGAGAGCTTGCTCAAGCAACATATTGATAGGATTGTCTACTCTATTGTTTTTCTTTTCTTCTGCCATTGAGGGTTTCTTGGGTGTGCAAGACAGATTTTCCTCAAGAGAGACAAGCTTGAGACCCAACTTTCTATACTCATACCTCATCGAAGACATGCACTGAAAAATGATCAAGAGCAATCTGCTCTGATACCACTGATCCAGATTATTTTCGGCACAAAATGAGAACAGAGATATAATAAAGAAATATACAGAGATAGCTCGTATATACAACAATATAACATAAATTTATCAAAGATGCAACCATAAAAACAGAGATACAATAATACAATTTCTATTAATGAGCGAAAATGTACAAAGACTGTAAAATATAGAGTAAAAGACTCGCTAGAATGGTGGCAGCTTATCTCTGAGAAGAGATGTGATGGCTAATTGCATCCGTAAGAAGATGATTTTTACAATAAGGCTCTAAGGGCCTTTTTAACATAAGGAAAATCCAAAACTCTAACCCCGAAAGATGAAAAGCCAAAAGGTTTGCGGGCCCCGATGGGGGTAGTTGATACGTCAACTTCCCAAGGGCATAACTTTGGCATACGATCTCCGTTTGGGGCGCATGATAGCTCGTTAGAAAGATATATACAAGGACTACAAATTTTGTGTGAGAAACATTGAACTTTGTTACATGTTGCTCCCTTTTTCCTAAAAAAATGTTGTTTAGGGTCTCAAAACGGCTTCGGAAGTTCAAGACCCGAAAAACTGCTAAAAATAGTAAATTACCAAAATTGCCAAAAAATTGTTTTGAGCCAGTTGGAAAAGGTGGGTGGCCATCGATATCCACCTGGATCATGTACATTCATATTTTCTCAAAATAATGTAAAAATTTGTGGGTACTCTTCTCACATGGCCTCCTAATGCTCCCATGTGGCGTCTTCAGGACCATAGCAGGTCCATTGGACCTTTACCAGGCTGATGGATTGGTTCCTAAGCACTTTGACTTTCCAGTCCAGGATGCGCACCAACTCCATTTGAAAGTCCCCTTTATGCTCCCCCTGGATCACATGGTTACTATCATGCACATCTTTAATAAAAACACATGAAACACATTATGAATTCTCATGGATGCAATAAATGCAAGCATGTATGTAATTGGGGCTATCCTCTCTAGAAATTCAAATGGACCACAATATCTCACTGCTAACTTTGGGTAACTTCCTAATTTCAACGAGCTGCTTTTTTCCTTTAATTTCAAAGACATGCTTGCCCACTCTAAATTCCCTATGTGCCTTTCCTTTGTTGGCATAAATTTTCTGCTTGTCTTGTGCAATATTCATATTTTTCCTAATCTTTACCATCTACTCTTCCATTTCTCTTAACAATTCTGACCCAATGACAACTATCAATATTAACAACTTAACGAGAACTTTGTCGAGTTCTCATTTTTTCAAGGGTCACATTTTTTACCTCGTTTTTAAAAATGGTGCTACCGGTAGCATCCCCGTCCCTTTTTAGGTGGTATTTTGATATTTTAAATTTTATGATCCATAATATTTCCACAATAATTTTTTTTAATGCTTATTTTTCATCTAAGAATATCTACAAAAATTAAAAAACGTACTGGAACTCAGTCGCGGCTTTGGAGAAATTTTCAAGCTAGGGTTTAACAATCACAGTCTCAACAACGACCAACATGGTCACCAAAGGGGGAGGGTATGAAACCTATTCATACAAGAAAGTAGTGGTGGATAGAGGGAAAGGCCCATGAGGTGACGGTTTCAAAGAACCTCTAACATGAACATCGGGATCAGGATTGGAAAATAATCAAGAGGGTAACCAAGAAAAAAGTGAGCGTGTGGGGGAAGGATCCAGAGAAACCCAGAATCATGAGCAAGCAACGATGAACCCTAGTGGGGTAGATGGGCTCAACCCATGTAAACCTAAAACAACACTGATACCCAAGGTTATACTGGAAGATCCCCAAATGAAACTCTTCCAGGATCAGATGAAGACACATGCACTGATCTGCAAGTTCATGGGCTTGTGGCCCACAGAAAAAATGTTGCACAACTGGATACAATACCATTGGAAGCCAAGTAGAGAAGTGGAACTCCACCTGGGCTTGAAAGGTTTCTTCAAAACATTCTTTATGAACCCGTAGGACATGGATAAAGTCTTTGAGGGGGGGGCATATTTCCATGCCTCAGTGGGGCTATACATTCGTCCATGGAAGGAAAATTTCTCCCCAGAGAAAGAAACTTTTAAAAATGTCCCAGTCTGGCTAAGGCTTTACTCCTTATCGCTAGACTATTGGTTTCCATCCACCTTTGAATCCATAAGGAACAAGCTCGGAAAATACGTCAAGACATCAGAAGCTACCCTAAAAGGAAGATATACATCCTATGCAAGGATTTGCATAGAAATGGATGTCTCGGGGGCGCTCCCGGAAGACATAAGCCTGGAGTTCAGGGATGATGAATGGATACAAAGCATGAAATATGTGAAGATCTCGTTTCAATGCAGAATATGCCATGAACATGGAAACCTACTAAGAGGATTCCCTCTTAACAAAAAATAAGAATCGGAAAACACCAAGCCACAAAAGGATGAGGACGATTTTGTGAGGCCAAATCACAAAAGCAGAGGAAACAAGAGACAAGGAAAGGCCCCAACAAGAACAAATCCGAAAGCCAGGCTTATAACAGAAGGAAGGGTCAATCCCAACCAAGGAGAAGAAGGAAGGAAGGAAAAGATGAAATAGAAGGAGGCGAGTGAATGCGCAACTCCGAAGAACACATGAACTCCAAGCAACAAAGGAGAACAGGGAGGTAGCGCAAGTCCCAGGGAAGGAGGAAACGAAGATACCAACACTCCAATGCAGGAAGCAGAGGGAAATTCAGAGATGACTCCAAGTGAGGTAGGAACATAGGACCCATATCTCAGAGACATTGTGGAAAGGGAAGGAATAGATCTACTGAATATACTGGAGCAATGGAAAAGGCAGGGAGTAGACAATGTACTAGTGAAGCAACTCGATAACATCCAACATCTCTTCCTCCTAAAGGAGGAAGTGAAATCCAGAGGGATCAATTGCATGCATGGCGAGATAGGACACTTGGGAATCAAAATAGGCGATGAACAACCACACCACTCACCCAAGCAGGAAAGGAGGAAGAAAGGCAAAAAATCTAATAGCGTAGCCCTACAAGAACTAGGATCCCTGCTGATAAACTCAGGTAATATTAAAAATATATTCCCCAACTCCCCCCACATGTTTAAATGAATATTATAACGTGGAATATAAGAGGCCTAAACAACCCAAGAAAACAACGAATCCTTAAAAATAGACTGAGTAAGGAACAACCCGACCTATGTTTCATTCAAGAGACAAAATGCACTTTAGATAGAATGGGAAAAATTAGTCAAAAACACTGGAGTAAGTACAAGACGTTGGCTGTCGAAAGCCAACAGACGTCGGGAGGTATCCTCACCTTGTGGAACCCACAATCGGTGAACCTACTTGCAATAGAAGCCACAAGACACACACTTTCTGTAAAAATGCAAATTATAGGGAAAACAAAGGAAATTCTATGCACTGATGTGTATGGCCCCCGGGTGATGGAGGAAAAAAGGAGATTGATCCTCAACCTAGATAATCTAAAGGATCACACTCGCAACCCCCATTGGATCATGGCAGGGGATTTCAACATCATCACTACACTAGCTGAGAAAAAAGGGGGCACCAAGAGGATGGGCATAGATGCGGAAGAATTCTCATATTTCATTGTTTCAATGAAGCTCGTGGATATCAGGACCAACAATGGTCTGTTCAACTGGAACAAAAAAAGACTAGGTCACCACCAAGTAGCTACAAGGCTAGATAGATTCTTGGTGTTAGAATCAATCATGTTGTAGGGACTAACTTTGGACTGCAACATCCTCCCTTGGGGGGGATCAGATCACTGACCAGTTCATCTGGAAGCTAATTTTCAAACCACACCGTAGAATAGACCATTTAGATTTGAGAAATTCTGAATCGACCATCCCACCTTCAAGGAGAACATTAGCCAATGGTGGCGGGAGGAACTACCATATCAAGGGACAAGGATGTTCAAACTTTACAAAAAACTCAAGTACATCAAACAAAAACTCAAGGAGTGGAATAGGGTAGTCTTCGGAAATATAAACCAGGGGAAAAAGAGAATCGAGGATAGAATGAGGAATCTACATGAATAGTGCATCAAATAGGGATACATAGAGGATCTAAACAAATAAGATATCCAAATGACCCAGGAATGGGAAGCAAGATGCCAACAGGAAGAAACCCTGTGGCGCCAAAAGTCCAGAATAAGGTGGCTTAAGGAAGGGGAGAAGAATACAAAGTTTTTTCATAGAACATCTATGGAAAGAAGATCCCATAACAAAATCTTGAAGATTAGGGATCAGGACGAGATCGAAAGAGAATCCCACCAGGAAATTGAGAATACACTGGTCAACCACTTCTAGGGGATAGCCCAGGAACCCAACCAAGATATATTTGAGGCCATACAAAGAATAATGCAACACATCCCCAAGTTGGTCACAGAGGAGCAAAATTTAGGCCTAATCAAACCCATCACAAAGGAAGAAATTTACCAAATGGTCGAGGATATGCCCAATGGAAAGGCCCCATGCCCGGATGGCTTCATAGTATAATTCTTCAAAGCTTGATGGGAAGTGGTTAAGAATGATATTTACAGGGTGGTGGAGGACTCCAGGAGATCGACATCCATCCTGAAAGCCTTAAATTCCACAATGATCACTCTAATCCCAAAATAAAATGAAGTTAGGACCCCAGACCGCTACAGGCATATAGATTTATGCAATGTAGTTTACAAGATAATATCCAAATTCATAGCCAATAGACTGAAGCCACTCCTCCCCACATTGATTTCACAAGAACAAGCAGGTTTTGTGGAAGGAAGAAAAATCCTGGACAATATCATCCAAGCCCACGAGATCATTCACATGCTAAAAATACAAAGGAGAGGGGGGATGATAATCCAAATTGATCTAGCGAAGGCTTACGAAAAAATAAGCTGGCACTGCATAGCCAAGACGTTGGAAGCGTTTAGGTTCGATCAACACTAGATCAACTGGATAGTCACTCTAGTCTCAACGACAAGCTACTCGCTACTAATCAATGGGGCACCGACCAAACCTCTCTGTCCATATAGAGGTATAAGACAAGGGGACCCACTGTCCCCCTTCCTATTCATTCTAATGATGGAAGGGTAGAATCATTAAAATCGCAACAGTAGTAGGTGAAATAAAAGGAATCAAACCTTTTGAAAACTGTCCAACCTCCACACACCAACAGTCCGTTGATGATACCCTGCTCCATGGCACACCCACAGTAAAGGAAGCAAAGGATTTTAAAATAATCTTAAAAGACTTCAGGGAAGCCTCGGGGGAAAAAATCAACCAATCCAATCCATCATATATTTATTCAACAATAATCCAATAATTCAGTGCAACCTGGCCAACATCCTGGGGTTTGAACATAAAGCGCTCCCAACGAAATAATTGGAAATCCCCCTGATGGAAAGAGCCTGCACAAAGGATACGTGGGAAGGATTTATTAGCAAAATTCACGAGAGGGAAAAAAAATGGACTTATAGAGCCTTAAACCTGGCCAGAAGGCTCATCCTTAACAAAACTGTTCTTCAAGCAATTCCGGCGTATATGATGTCAGTGTTCCCAGCCCCCAAACGAATTCTACAAAAGATAAGAGCCATCTAACAAGACTTCCTATGGCACGACGCAAAACATAAAAATAAATGGGCCCTGGTGGCCTGGGAAAAGGTATGCAGACCGAAAAGCAAAGGCGACCTGGGGTTACAGGACCCACAGGTAACAAACGAAGCCTATGGGGCAAAGCTCTAGTGGAGATGGGTAAAAGACAAATCGGTACCGTGGGAAAATCTCTGGAAGGCCAAGTATGCCCCGAACATAAATGACCAGGAGAAAATTCGGTTCATGGGAAAAAGGGAGGGATCATCCATCTGTAATCTTTCCTGGAGAAATAAGAATTGGATCCAAAAACACAACTTCTGGGAAGTCAGAAATGGTATAACAACAAGGTTTTGGGAGGATGCATGGCAACAAGAACCCATAATGGAAAATCCGAACAAGGAGGAGCTTCAACAGGAAATGATTGGGCAAGGAAAAACAAAAATCCATCATTACTGGAAGCAAAGGGATGGCAATGCCAGATGGAGGATCTGGGACAAAATTAACCCACAAAATAGAACCCGAATTGAAATAATCACGAAAGAGGTGGAGGAGGAATTGGGAAAAAGGAAAATTGGGGTCTTAGAAGAAGAGGACCAATTGAGGTGAGGCAGGAAAAATGGGGGTGAATTCAACTTAAAATAAGCATGGTATTGCATCGCGGGTCAGGACTAAGAAAATCAGGAGCAACAGTGGGAAAAAATTTGGAAAATCCCCCAATGGCCAAAAATCAAAATGTTCAAATGGCTAGTTCTACATAACCGAATTCTAACTTGGGAGAACTTCATGAAAAGGGGTTTCATAGGTCCCTCTCAATGCCATCTTTGTCTAGACAAGGAGGAAACAACGAACCACCTCCTGGACGAATGTAGTTACATAGCTGAGATTTGGGATTGGGCGGCAGACATCTTCCACCAATCCAATAGGATTCGGGGGAACATCATTGCAACCATCAACAATTGGAATGAGGGTTACAGTGAAAATGAAATGGTGAACCTCTATTGGAATCTAACGCTGGGGATGATCATCTGGGCAATATGGAAAGAACGAATTCGACACATCTTCAGGAATGAAAGCATACCGACAAAAAAGTTAAAGGAGACAATAGTCACTCAAATAAGGGAAACGATGCAGAGACGCAACTGCAAGACGAAGAAAGAACGACTCACAGACCAAGACTCCCGTATCTTGGAAAATTTTCAACTGAAAGATTGGTGCAACAACCTACTTGTAGGGTGCAACCCGCAACTCTAGATAGGAGCTCGCAATTGGACTCCCCCTCCGTCAGGGTTCTTCAAATTGAACTTTGACGGGGCGGAAAAAGGAAATCCAGGAGTGGCAGGGGAAGGTGGTGTGATCAGAGATAGTGGAGAAAACATCATCCGACTGTACGCCAGGAGCATGGGAAACTCAACCAACAACGCAACGAAATTTGGAGCCCTGGAACTGGGCCTTGAAATCCTAAGTCGCAAAAGGATGAAAAACACCATCGTGGAAGGGGACTTCACCCTAGTTATCAACATGACGAAAAGATTCCAAAATGGTACCAGAGTGGGCAAGGTTCAATGCCACTGGTGCTTTGCACACTCCCTACAGAAAATCTAGTAGAATATAAGAACGCTGAATATAGTGGAGTTGCGCTGGGTGCGCAGGTCGGCGAATGCACTAGTGGACAAGCTCACCAATGAGGGGGTTGGCAAGGAGGGCCCGAAACTAGACGACACATGGATCAACATTCCAGGTGGGAAATGCAGAACAAATTGCAACCACCTAGTGGCTAAAGATAGTGAAGGAAGTTTAAGCATGGAAGGTCACATCGAGGAGGCCATCGCAAGGCCTTGCAGAAGGGACGCGGGCCCCAGGTAGGATCAAACTGCCTAAAACTCTGCCGCTAATTATTATGCAAAAGCATAATAAACAACAGGCGGACGACCGGAAACAAGGCCTTTTTTCCAGAAAGAGGTGTGGGGAAAGCATGAGTGAAAGNCAACCACCTAGTGGCTAAAGATAGTGAAGGAAGTTTAAGCATGGAAGGTCACATCGAGGAGGCCATCGCAAGGCCTTGCAGAAGGGACGCGGGCCCCAGGTAGGATCAAACTGCCTAAAACTCTGCCGCTAATTATTATGCAAGAGCATAATAAACAACATGCGGACGACCGAAAACAAGGCCTTTTTTCCAGTAAGAGGTGTGGGGAAAGCACAAGGCCTTTTTTCCAGTAAGAGGTGTGGGGAAAGCATGAGTGAAAGGCCGAGCAACAAGTCACATGCAACAAAAGATGTAATGCATGTGGGGTAGATGATTTCTAGGATCGATCCACTAGGACAAGTACATGTGTCTGTGAGAAGAAAATTCAGATTACTTATATATATATATATATATATATAGAAAAAGAGTAGAGAAGTATATATATATATATATATATATATATATATATATATATATATATATATATATTGTCTTCACTAATGAACTTAAGAATTTTTTACATTGTCGATCCAAGGAATTTGTGACTTCGGTGGGTTGATGAGTTTTTCATATTGGAAAACTCATTTAACATAGCAATATTGGTCCAAATCCAGATGAATCTAGAACATTGATCCTGAACTGATCATAGTGATTCTGGCTACTGATTTCGCTAAACTTCTTAGCCACCTGAAAACATGAAATTCGACTTTCTAGGACAAATTTAACTTTGCAACTTGTAGATCGACACAAGTAGTCATCTCTTTGACAATTATGAGTGTAGATTCAACTTGAATTTGCTTAGACATTTGGGTATTTCTCTTTGATTTTACCTTTTTTTCCCAAATTTAACGCGGAATAAAAATCTACAACTATGAATTTATCAAATTCACCTTGATTTTTGGTTCATACGGGTATGGCGTTGAACCGCTATGATGCCAATATTTGATGTCTCTAACTACCTGTCGGGTCACGCTACTAAACAAAATGGCGTAATATGTAAATCTAATACCAAATTGATATGCGAATCATCCATTATCATAACCAAATGATTCATGATTATCAACAAATTTAAATTTATGAATGCATAATATTTAATCTTGAATAGTAGCATTCAATCACATAAAAATGCATTAAAATGTAGCATTTAAAACACACATTTAACAAGAATAACACAATGATCAAACACTTATCTTTTTAAAATAGATGCGTAACCAATTGCTTAGGAAGGGCGTTCCACCTGACCATAAACTTGATGTTCTAAATCTCAATAGCAAGTCACCCCCGAGATGGGGTTATGAGTTTATAAGGACGGATAAGCTCCTACAGGTGTCTATAGTCCACTCTAACAACTCAAAATTCAATAAAACACAATGACGTGACTCCTACAACCATTCCAACCACCCAAATCTCTTACCCATTAGTTTACACAACCCAAGGAATGAGATTTCTGTTCATCAAAGTAACTCTTTAAAATCTTCATCCCCTAGGTAGGACCTCAAATTTAATTATCGTTTTGCCATATCAATCGGGGGCTCTAGGAAATTGAGTTGCAACATGAGTGCTCACACAACATTTACAAATTTTCTATGGGTGATTTCTTATAGAAAATCACTTAGAGGCATCGACACCCCATTCTCAACATAATTACTAGCTCCAACAAGCTATCTTCTATACCCACTATGGTTTACTACTCTTTCCCAACAAAGAAACTCCAATTTTCCTCTACCTCTTGCTCCCCTGTAAACTCCGCCTCCCCTACTCGAATTTTCTTTTTCTTATTCCCTGCCATGCTTTGCTTTGAATCACACTCTTCCCCAAAGACCTAGCAACGAGGATATAATATTCCATTGTCTCTTAAAAAAATATAGATGAAATGCATGTGTAGAGTGGAAGGGAAAATTGGTCAAAATGTGAAACCATATCGACACCCTCATTACTAGGAAAGATTTAAGGAAGACAGGAAAGTCGATATCAACATTATCAAGAAGAAGATGGAATTTGTCAATATTCATGGAACAAGGTATCACAAAACCACTCTTCAACAAACTATTATTAGATACCAACAACCACTACAAATTAGAGAAGTTATAAATAACAATACATGGATTCAAATGAAACAAAATTATGCAACAAATAGCCACCAAGGATTAAGAGACCGAAATAATTGATTTTGGATGGATTGATCATCATCAATGGAATGAAGAAAGTAGGAAAGTAAGTAAATCATATTACTTGGTTTCATCGTATGTGAAGCCTTTAATTGCAAACCTTTGAGGGGACACAACTTTGAAGAAGGGTATTATGTTATGACCCAACAGGGGGCATATAAGGGGTTAAATGTTTATGATATCATATATGGAGCTAAATATATGTAAATATATATGTAATAGGGTCGCTCTAATAGTAAAGGGGCCTCATGTAGTGTAAATAGGTATATATAGAGACTATGTATCTATTATTGAGAACATGTGGAATTATGATGTATGAATACTTGCATTTGGAGTGGAGGTTCTCCATATTTAAGGAGTTATTAGGTAACTCATATCTATTATGTATATTTTAGTTGTGCTCCACACTCACATTAGTGTACATGGTGTGTGGCTCTGGTTAATTATGATATCTTAAGCATTTGGAACATAACAATTGCTAATCTCAATCCATGTCATTATAATTGAGTGGGGGATGACTTTTCTAAATCTAACTTCTTACATGAATTCGATGATTTTAGTGTTTAATAAGTCAAAGGGACAAATAGCTAAATGATGAATTGATAATGAAGGTGGATTAATAATCAAGGCATTTGGAAACCCTTCAAAACCCCCATTAATCCCCCTCTCTAGGAAATCATAAGCCCCTATTACTTTGGTCCTTACCCATCTACAATTGGAAGTGTATTTTATTTTATTATTTTTCAAATGCACAATATGTTTACATATTACATTGTTTGGTCCCCTACCATTCATAATATTTACAAATATAGAATGCTACATGGGGGATCAAAACTTGGGTGCTAATAAATAATATCCAAAACCCTAATCCATTATCCTATATTAGATTACATATAACCCTAATTTTTAATAATGCTAAATTAGATTACAAATGGTCCAAAACACCAAAAACAAAGCAAACCCGTCTCAAAAGAAACCCACCTTTTTATTTTGGGATCCTCACACAACTCCCTCAAGGGGGCCTAGCCACTCCCCTTTCAATTCCCCATAGCACGATGTGTGGCGATAACCATGTAAAGAACATAACACATTCACAACAAAACTACACAATTTCTAGGAAATTGGTATCAATCTCATAGGAGATGGTGTTGCACTAGGGCCTTTATGAGCACCATGATAGTCATAACTACAACCCTTACCAAGGCCTTAAAATGCATATGTTGTGCTCGTATAATTAGGGTTCACATGTAACATGAGATTATAATATAAATGTGTTCCAAAATATAATGACACCCCATCATGGTGTGGGAACTTGCCCCACTCTTTAATAAATCTATCATACATATGAGGCGTTGTAACTCCAAGCTTAAACTCTTGTAGTTTAAGTAATTTCTCCCTCCAATAGTCATGAGGGATATAAAACAACATACCCCTCACATCATGTTTGCTCATCACTAATTTCACCATATCCCACCCACTGTCTCAACACTTAACACCTCCCTTGTCATAATAACAATATTTTCATGTATGGGTACCCTTTGTGGTGGTCCAATCCTCTGATATACTATCAACCACTAATGAATACTCATGATTATCACTATAATTTATTGTTGAATGGTTCTATCAACTCAAATGGTAGTGATCTCCCTATGCAACCTTTGGGACTACCCAAAAAACTCCTCGAAGCTAATGCACACCATTTCGTTTTCCCACTACGACGAAGATGAAAAATGACCTTGTTCACTCGGGATATATACTATTTAAATAAAAAATATACATTTAAAAATCTATGTTTTCTCAAGAAATCAACCAAAATTAAATATATCCGCCAATTGAACTTGATAATTTCCACAAAAAATACCTATGCCTTGAACTCCTCACCATGTGATGATGCATTGGAATTGGAAAGAGGTCGCAGTAATACCTCTTTGACTAATATTGAGGACCCCGACTGATGGTGGGGGTTCATGTGAAAGAAAAAAATAAATATTATTTACAATGGTAATAATTCACTTATACAAATCAATACAATAGTACTTGTCCTCTCACGAGCCGAGGAAGGCATAGCCACATATTGTCTAGGAGCATGAGCTCGAGACTGTTTAGAGATTTGTGTATCATGCAAAGAAGAATTTTTTTATGTATAACATCCAGAAGAATCTGCATCAGATAACCAAGATGAATTAGATATGTGGACTTTATATCTCATCATTTAATCAATTTGAACTTTACAAAAACAAAAATAAAAATGACAACATTACAATGTTGTTTTTATTTTCAACCATGTATCGAATGATTGTTTTTAATTCTCTATACATTATTGGAGGATTGAAAACAATTTGGAAACGCTTCTACTTTTTACATGGTTGAAAATAAAATCACCAAGTGGTTGATTATCATTAATTCAACTGCTTAAAATGGTAACATTTATATTGTCGATTCTATTTCTTTTCAACCATGTATCAATCAATGATTTTAAATCCTTTGTAGATTACTAGAGTATTAAAAAAATCTAATAGGATTTCCGCTTTCCGCTACATGGTTGGAATTAGAATTGACAACATAAACACTGCCAATTGATTATTTTAAACTAAAGAACTAGAAAAAAGAAAAATGGTTGGTTTTATTTTCAACCATGTATCATGGACAATTTTTAATCTTCCATGTGTTGTCAGAGGATTGAAAAAAATCTAGCAACATTCTAACAACTTTTTTTCTCAATTCACCTAAAAAAATAAAATCCATTAATCATGTTGTTGTCGGGCTCACAAAAAATGTTAAAAATTAAAAATTTAATTACATTCATTTTGCAATCTATTTAAAAAAACAAATAGCCTACCTTTACTTGTAGATGACATGGTGATGCTAATGTGTAGGCTCAACCACATTTTTGCATGGTCCACATAAATATAGGGTTGGATTGAGGGTTCATAAAGAAGGTTGAGTGAAAAATCAAATAACATTATTCATGCCTTGTGGAAGTTTTTAATAAAACTAAAAGACCTTGATTGAGCTTAAGACCTTCATTAAAGTCCTAACCCTTGATTGAGATCCAAACCTTGATATAATGTTTAATTAACCTTCCTTATAATATTGATAAGGGTTTGTTGGATCTAGGAGAAACCCTCAACCAAAGTCTTGTTTAATTGCTCAATCAAGGTAATAAAATCTTAATTGAATACTTGAAAAATTCAAAGATCCATAAATCTTTTTCACCCAACCCTCCCGCCAAAAAGAGTGACATAACATCATGATTTCACTTACACTCTCTTACTACCCTCATAATTAAAACTCAAGAAAAAACAATAAACACTAATAAAAGGTTGATAAAATTTTACATCTTTAGTGCTTATGGAAAACATATAATCTAGACATCACTGTTACGTTTCAATACACTCATTTGGAAAACACCCTAATACATTTCATCTCTATACACCACTCCATTTATGACATGCTTTTAACATTAAAATATACGGATTAAGCCTCCCTATTATTATTTTATATTAATAAACACATTTAAAATGTAAAGATGTTATTTGCTTTAAAATTGGGAAATCTTAATCTTTGTATCACCGAATGTCTTAAGAAATAATTTAATTTATGTGAATAAATTTGATGGTAGGTCAGCATTCTTCTTATTATTTTATATTAATAGATATATTTTATATTAATATATTTTATATTAATAGATACATGTGAAACGTACATATACCATTTGTTTTATAATTGTGAAATCTTCATTTGTATATTAATATTTAAAAAATAAATTTGACAAATTTGATAGGATAAGATAACTTTGAATTGTAAAAATCTATAAAACATATATCAATGTCAATCATATAAAAGTTTTGAAATTAAAAATGTACTCCATTTTAATCCATATCTCACATAAATGATCAAAGCTACATATTAACAACGGTGGAAATATTTTATAGCAATTTTATATAAATGTTGTATTCATGTTTCATCTATATTTAGTCACTCTTTTTCATTTTGTATTTCTTCTAGTTTTTCAAAGTTACATATTAACAATGGTGAACATATTTTATAGCAATTTTATATAAATGTTGTATTCATGTTTCATCTATATTTAGTCACTCTTTTTCATTTTGTATTTCTTCTAGTTTTAGTTTAAGTTCTAGTCACTAATTTTTTTATTTTTTTATCCCTACACAAATACCATGGGGATTCACTTTGCAATTTGTAGCATTTTAAGAGCACATGGATGTTTCCACACTCCACTACTTTGAGCATACTTAATAAATTTCAAATTCAACTTTTAACCAAGAGTAGTTGAAAATGTTTTGTGTACCTAACAAGCCTCAAATGTATTGCTATTTCCACCTTTCTATAATATTGTTCCCTCCAATTATGAACACTACTTTGTGTCCTCATGCTCACAATCTTGAAACATAAATTGGATTGGTAGATTATAGTCTATATGTTATTGACATACCTATATATCCATATGAACCCACATTGTAGAAATAAAATACAGTGGAAAGATCTTATTGTTAGACATTGAAGCAGGGGAAAAATCCTCTTCATTGGCGAAAGGTGTGAAAATATTAATCAATAAGGCAACAAAGAACATCAATAATGTAACAAATGTCATCAAGAAGGGAATATCTGAAAATAAACAAAATAGAATGTTTAAGTCAATGTCAATAATGAAGAACAATAGATCCCTGACAAGGTCCTCATCCCAATTGACATGCAAGAATAAAGTGGAGAGGTTCCCTACAATACACCCACACAAACACTGCCTCAACTTTCAATATAAGCCATCATATTTCCATTCTTGCACCACCATTCCATCGCATCAATTTGTGTCACACCCATGACCATATGTCCCATGTCATGATGCATGTATGTATGCATGTGTGCCATCTGTGTAGTGGTTAGAGTACATGTGATCAAGGTGGATACATGTCATGTTGTTCTCTTAAGTAATTTTAGGATTTTTCACTCATTTCAAAGTGCTTGAGTTGTATAGTGGTACAACCTCATCTAACCACTCAACCTTAAGTACTTTGAGATGGGTTCAAACTCTGAAAAATACTTAGGGCTAACCCTAGATGCTTGTGAAGGTCTTCCCATTATCCTCATATAATTTTTGATATAAATTTGCAATAATACAATTCCCACTAAAAATAAAATGCACCTTCACTCTTTGAAACTCTTTAACACATAATTCTTGGGATTGTATTATTGTAATATTAATGTAAATATAAAGAGTTGTAGGTGATAGGAAGAGTCACCCTTTAGGGAAGACTAATATTCATTACTTTTAATTGTATTTCACTCATCTTAATGCAAATCACAACAACGTAGTTACAAGTTCTGCAACCCGACATTAGTATCAAAGCTGGGATAGCTCCATGATTTTATTTCTTGGCATTTCCTCCTGCATTATTAAAACACCTCTCTCTCTCTTCCCCGCCAATCCTTCTCGCATTATTTATCGCCCAATGTCCCTCTTCTACCGGACCATTAATCCATCTCTGGTCAGCTTAGTCTCCAGTCAATACTCTCTACTCACTGCGGTATGTAATTTGCAATTCTTGTGCTAAACCCTAATTTATGTGTTCCTTCCTTGGCATGCCTCTCTCATTGTATTTGTGTGAAACCCTAATTTTTTTTCTTCATGCATGTTGCACGCCATCTTGTCCAAGTGTCAAAAAGTCTATACGCTGAATGGTGGGTGCTTGACTAATGGTGAGCCCATGAGAATGTGGAACCCTAGTCCCTTGTTAATTCTCTTTACACTTCTCGACCTAAACATGCCCACTGCTGACTAATTCGTGCGCCCCTCAACTAGATTGATTCCTCCACTTCATGGGGCATCGAAGGGTCGCTGTTCAAACTAGTTTCCAACCAAATCACCATTACTTGAATTTCTTTATGCATTTCTCCATAGTCACTTCGACTCGCTCACATATGCTTGACCTAGAGAGTTAGGGTTTCACAATGCGTGCTAAGAAAAAAGAATGCATCATTGGAGTTGAGATTTGGAGTTGAGATTTAAACCAACACTTCGCCCCATGTTAATTATTTTTCTTTGCCTCCATACGCATCCCAGTTGTTCACCAAACTCAATATTAGTCAAATTATATTCCACCTGGCTTCTCTTAGCACAAATCATAGAGCCTAGAACACTTGTTTTTCATGAACGCCAATAGATTTTTGTAGAGCTCTCGAACCTCTATCAACATTGGGCACCCCAAGAGATTTTCCTCCAAGCCCACAATCACTTTTCTTCAAAACCTATTTGAACAAGATGGTGTTTGAAGATGCATTCTCTCATCTCCATTGCTGATGTGGTGGCCTATTGGCAAAGAGAACCAGAATGGTAAAAATATCAAAATCACATTAATATTTAATGACATATGGAAAGGTATTTGTGAAGATCAAATAATCATTGAAGAAAAAGAAGATTCATGCTTTGAATCTATTGCCTCAGAAACAAAGTTGAAGAGTAATAGACCACTCATTTCAACATCAAACAAAGAACATGCCATATACCATAGAAAGCATATGCTGGTCTCCTCGATGAGGTATAAATAACATGATTCCCAATTATTTGGCAGCTATTAATGGTAATCTGTGTTGGTCCTTTAGGAGGTTGGTTGATGGTAGTTGTAGCTACTGCTGATGTTGGACCTGGAGGGGATGTGGTTGAGGAGTGACTATTGAATAGGCCTCTCCATCCTTGTTTCCATGGATGGTTCTGAGTTTGGGGGTGCCATTGTTGCCAGGGCACGAGAGCATACCGATTTTTCCGCAGATATTGATACTGAGTAAAGTATGGGGGGAATTGGGATTGCTCTTGTGTCATGCCTGGTGCCTTGGGAGGCCATGGATGATTTTGGGCCAAAAAATAGATTTTTTCTATTTCCCAGTGCTCCCTTGATAGACTCCCTTTAGCTCAGGCAAAGAAGGGAAACTCTTAGTATCATGATTTTGCTCATAGCTACCACATACCTCTATGTTATCTAAAGGACACTCCCTTAAGGGGTGCTCATTTTGACACTTAGAACAGAAGATGGATAGCACTAGGTCGACTTATTCTTTATTTTTCTTCGCTTGAACAGTATCCAATTGGGATCTAAGTGAACTAAGGATATCGGTCTTAAAATTGTCCAACATGTTTCCTATTTCGATCTTGGTAACTCCTCCTCCTGATGATTTTGTGACCCTAGAGGTTAGATCCCGGGGACCTTTCCCAAAGTTAGCAATACCTCATGAATACCATTTACATAGTTCACATATATCATCATAGGTCATTTGGGAGATATATCCATCCCCCATAAGATTTAATGCATCCATACAATCATCCTTGATCCCTCTAAAAAAGATAATATGTAATGTTTAGGGATCAAGTGCATTTTTCTTGGTCATTTTCAAGTTATATTGAAACCTCTCTACATAATCTTTGAGGGTTTCCTCCTCCTTCCATGTCATTCTCAAATTTTCTTCACGTATGTCCCTTACTTTGCAATAATCCTGGTACTTTTTAAGAAATTTCTGCTTGATCTCGTCCCATATCTTGATGGAATTTCCTCTAAACCCCATGAACTAGCTAAGAGTTGCTTCTTTTAAGGTGGTGGAAAATAGTTTGAGTTTATTGGAATCCGAATAATAGTCATAGCTTCAAAAAAGGACATCAAACTTGAAGAGGAAGGTGTCAGGGTCCTCGCTAGGAAAACCACGAAAGTTTGGCAGAGAAGAGGGTAGGATGTTTTTCATTTGAATTATGCCCTCAAAATTCTGAATAGGAAATTCAAACGTGATTGGATATTTTTGTTTTGATGTTTATACTTCTTCTCCCATGTTTAAAATCTTTTGTCCCCACAAAGATTCTTCCGAGGAAACAAAGTATTCAAGTTATTCAATATGATTACTGTGTTTTTCTGACTCAGATCCTTCAATGGAATGGCCTTGGTCTTGGGGATATTCAGAGGAAGGGGGTTATATAGCTAAACCAATAGTAGATTCGATCTTGGACGGTCCTTCCAGATTATTGGATGCTACTTGTGAGTAATGGTGAGTACTAGGGGTTTTTGGAGGGTCTTGTCTTTCGCCACTTTTACTGACCCGATTATTAGTGTCATGGGTGGTTCTTGCACCATGTGCATGAGGTTTCTTAGTGCCTCGAGTCATGCATCCTTTGATGATTGCTAATGCACAATATTCTAGGCAAGGGATATCAGAGGGTGGTTGTCAATTCCCTAGGGGTTTCCCTTTAGCCTGATATTTCTCCTATAATGATCCTAAGGCAAAAGTCCTAATTCCTTGACTGCCTCCCTGACAAGGGCGCCAAATTTACGAGGTATAAATATGATTCCCAATTATTTGGTGTCACTTTACACTATTTCACTTAATTTTTCAACCTAGGGTTCAATGTGTACTTATGGGGCACTCGGTGTAGTATGCACAGAAGAAGAAATTCACCCAACTACTGGGAAAGACTAACTAAACAACACTATGCATACATCAAAGAAAAGCATAAAAGGATAAAGTCACAATGCTATAACCCCTATCCCAGCTGGTGGTACCTCTCAAGATAAGGTCTCTAAGCTCTCATAACCCTATACCCTCGTGTG
>SNQJ01S0029444.1:173760-194079 GCA_010110895.2 Picea sitchensis | reverse complement strand
AAATTTTTGATATATCTTCTCAAAATACCCTTTTGCTGAAATATCAATCCTTCATATTTCGTTTAGAGGAACCTGGAACACTTTGCACTTTATAATCATAATTAGCTTTACTAATAACCACACACACATAATAATTCAAATTTTCTTTTCAAAATCCACACCAAACCTTAACCATGAAGAGAAAATAAGATTAATATATGACAAATTAGATAATACCTTAGAAGAGATAAGAAGATAGAAGAAATGAGTACTGAGCATGTATAAGGAGGCAAACTGTATATGTATCTATAGGGTATAGGAAGCCAAAAATATGCCAAAATGGGGGTTCATCAGTCTCTGCAACAATAAGTGCAGAGATTAGTCGTCATATTCTTCTATTAATGGCTCCTATATCGCTTTGAAGAGATTGAATGAATTGTATGACACACACTTTGAAGTGGAACTCATACAACTAATGATGAAGCTCTTAAACCTAGAGTTGAAGAACAATGACCCTATGGATTTAGCTTCAGAAATCAAAGCCATAATGCATGAAATTGATGCCACTAGAGTGAATATAGATATCCCTCTCATTTCATTCATTAAGGCCCTATACCCTACATATTCTCACCACCTTGAATTGTTGCAAGCAAGAGGTCAAATGAAATACATCACATTTGAAAAGTTGGTGGAGAAAGTTGCAGAACATGAGAAAGAATTTGGAAAGAAGTCATCTAATTGAATTGGCGAGACCATGTGCCTTGCTAAAAAAGAGAAGAGTAAACCACATGATTCTTCTAGAGGAGAAAGTAGTAAAAGAGGATGTGGAAGAAAGACTTTCAAAGGCAGGGGGTAGACACAACCAAGGTGATAGATCCAATATTCACTGTACCCGTTGCAAAAAGAATGGGTCACATGAAGCAAATGACTGCAGAGTTCCATGGGAGAATATCAAATAAGACAAACAAAATACAAAAGAGGACAAAGGTAAAAATTCAAAAAAAGCAAAAGGTAATCCACTTAAATCTTCTCATCACATTGTTTCCCATTGCAATATAGGAGTAACTAGAGATTTATTTATCACTTCATATACTCCTTGGAGATATGCATGGATTCTTGACACAGGTGCAACCTCCCAGATGCCATTCCAAATAGACCTTTTCAAATAATTTAATGACAATGTAGATGGCATAGTGTATTTTGCAAATAAGTCGAGTATCAAACCTTTGAGAATGGGAACCATCAAACTTAAGTTGCCTGGATTCCTACATATTCTTCTGAATAATGTGCTATATCTTCCTGAGCTCCAAAACAATTGTTGTCCCTTGTGCACATCCCACAACAAGGCCACTATGTTCATATGTTCGGTGGAAAAGTTGAAATTCATAATGATTCCGACAACATGGTTGTTATGACCAGAATGGAAGATGGAAGATTGTTGAAGCTGAATGGAACATCTTCCCATACAAAAAATTCTACATACCTCTCTCATCACAATGAAGGTATAATGTCATCTATTCTTTTGTGGCATGTAATATTTAGCCATATTAATTATGACAACCTCTGTTTATTGAGAAAGAATGGTGTTTCTGGTTTTCCTACTATTCCTAGGAAATTGAAGCAATGTTATACTTGTATCCTTAGAAAGCATAGAAACCAACCATTTCATGATTATACTTCCAAAGCATGTAGAAAACTTGAACCGATTCATTTTGAATTGTGTGATCCTATGCATGTTCCTTCTGCAAATGGAAATAAATATATCATGTCTTTTATTGATGATTACACCAAAATTTCTAGGTGTACTTGCTGAAATATAAATCACAAGCTTTTGAAACTTTTAAAAAATTTCATGTATGGATTCAAAATGAAGCTTAGTCTCGTATTGGACATCTTTTCACTAATTATGGAAAATAATATACATCTAATGAATTCAAAATCTACCTTCACCAACATAGGATTAAACATCAAACCATTCTTCCATACAATCCTCAACATAACGATGTAGTTGAATGAATGGACATGACACTCCTAAATATGGTTCGTTCCATGATGTTTTTCAATAATGTAAATTGATATTTTGGGATGAGGCATTTCTATGTGAAATTTATGTGAAAAACATGTGTCCATATCATGCTCTTCAAAACAAGACTCCTTATGAAATGTGGTATGGCCACATTCCTTCGGTGAGGCATCTCAGGGTCTTTGGTTCCATCTGCTATGCCTTGATTCCTTAGGAGCAAAGAATCAAGCTTGATGCAAAGGGTTGAAATTGCATCTTCTTGGGGTACTCAAATAACACCAAGGGATATCATATTTACAATGAGACAAACAAGAAATTCATCCTTTTCAGAGATGTAATCTTCCTTGAATCCTCCAAGAAAGATGAAACTATTGAGAGACAACTTGATCATCTCGACAAATACTCATGTAAAGAAATATCATGAATTTAATGATGAGATTCCACATCTTGAAAGGGGGATCCCTATCTTGGATCAATCTATGGAATATCCTTTTGAAGCACCATCTTCCCCACATGAAGAAGTTCATGGAACTTCATCAGAGCTTGAAGTTCATTTGGATGATGTGATTGAGAGAATTGAAAGGTTGAAGCTTGTTGAGAACTCAACACCATCTCAATCAACTGAGCAACTGGGACCACCTCATAAACATCCACCAAAATGGATCACAAAGACACTTGAAAGTGTTCATCCTGATGAGGTTAGAAATATAGGGAACCAAAATTTCCTCAAGACAAGATGGAGGTAATGGAGAAAATTCAAACTCAGGTGATGTAGATGACATGGACGTTTCATATGATTGTGAGTTGAGTTTATCTACTAACCTTGAACCAACTTCCATTAAATAATCCCCTTCTCATGATGAATGTAAACAAGCCACGCGAAAGGAATATGATGCTCTCATCAATAATGAGACATGGAAGCTGGTGGATCCTCTAGTTGGAACCAAACCAATCGGCTATAAGTGGGTATTCAGGAACACGTACAAATCAGATGGCTCACTTGAAAATCACAAAGCAAGGCTCATGGAAAAAGGATTTGCATAGAAAAAATGAATTGATTATGAGGAGACATTATCCCCCACAACAAAATGGGTTACCATATGTACTTTATTTTCCATGGCAAAACATAATGAATGGAAAATTTATCAAATGGATGTGAAGACTGCTTTCTTGAATGGAGACTTGAAAGAGAATGTTTTCATGTCTCATCCAGAAGGATTTGTTGTGAAGGGACAAGAATAGAAGGTATGCAAGCTCATCAAATCCTTATATGGCCCGAAACAAGCACCACGAGCATGGTATGAAAAGTTAATTGAACATCTTCTGAAATTGAATTTCAAGCATTTAAATATTGACTATGCAACTTTATTTGTTAAGAAAGTTGGAAAAATTGTTATATATCTTGTAGTATATGTAGTTGATCTGTTGATAATAGGGAACAATGAAATCTACATTGCATCGATAAAGAAAGAGTTGAAGAAAGGCTTTGAGATGACAAATTTGGGGCATCTTCACTACTATTTATGTATTGAGGTGATTCAAAATCCAAGGTACAGATTGATATTACAAAAGAAGTACATTGGAGAAATGCTGAACACGTTTGGCATGGATGAGTGCAATTAATCATGTTTCTACTCCAATGGAACAAAATTTGGAACTCACATCAAAAGAAGGGAATGAATTTGAGGATGCAACCAAGTATAGACAACGCGTGGGAAGTCTTATATATCTTACTACCACCGGATTATACATTTCATTTATTTTTGGGATTCTTTCCAGCTTCATGCAAAAGCATTGTGAAGGACATTGGTCTGCTGCAAAAAGAGTTCTAAAATACTTGAAGGGAACTCAAGATTTTGGACTCAGATAATCTAAGGTGGATGACTTCAACTTGATTGGATATTCTGATTCACTTTTTTAGGGATAAGGAAAATGGAGTTTCAACTTCAGGCTATCTCATGAGTCTTTGACCAATAACTGTCTCCTGATGATCACACAAACAGTCAGTTCCAGTAGATTCTACAACAGAGGAAGAATATGTGGTAGCTACAAAAGCAACGAAGGAGATTATGTGGCTCAAGAAAATACTTGAAGATTTGCAAGAGAAACAAGTGAATTCTACTCCTCTTCTAGTTGGCAATACTTCTGCACTCAAGTTGGCCAAGAATCCCAGATTTCATGACCGAACAAAGCACATCAACACAAAGTATCACCTGATTCAATATCATGTAGAGGCCAATACTATTCACTTGAGACATTTTTACACAAATGAGCAAATTGTGGACATGTTCATGAAAGCACTTGGAAGAGAAAAATTTGAAAAGTTCAGAATGGTGCTTGGACTCACAAACACCCCTTCGGATTAAGGAGAGGAGGAATGTTGGACACATAATCCTTGGGATTGCATTATTGTAATATTCATGTAAATATGAAGAGTCGTAGGTGATCGTAAGAGTCACATGTTAGGGAAGATCAACAATCATTTTGATTGTATTTATGCACCACTCATGTTAATGAAAATTGCAATAGTGGAGTTACGAGTTCTTCCAATACTTGGCCTGACAAAAATAAACGCATATAGAATACTTGGTTTTACCAGAAACCCAATGTCTCCATCCCATATGCACAACCTATTTCATTTTTTTAGAAATTCAATGTTTCCATCTTTGTTGGATAATATCACGACATTATATAATTTTTTTTATGATTTCATCCTTGTTTTTAATGATTCTAGGTAATTTGTACAAATTTATAATGTCATTTGTGGTTGGTGTTTAAGGTTTGTTAACCTCAAACCACTTTGAATTTATTTTATTTTATTGTTCCATCCCTCTCTTTCATAGTTCTGTGCAATCTGTTAATTAAATCTAGAAGAAATGACAAAATTGTGTAATAATCTACAAAAACCATATTTTCTTTAGCAAAGGGTAACATGGGATTGTAATTTAAATTAGTAAATTATTTTTATTGAACGTCCTTAGCAACTAGGTGATTTTCTAGCATCTCCTTCAACACCGATGCTTGAAAAAAAAACTCAAAGGACATAAATAATCAATCCTTAGTTCACGAGGTGTTTAAAGAAAAATACAACGTAGTTACAAGTTCTGCAACCCGACATTAGTATCAAAGCTGGGATAGCTCCATGATTTTATTTCTTGACATTTCCTTTCCTCCTGCGTACATAAAACACCTTCTCTCTTCCTGCCAATCCTTCTGCATTATTTGGTCGCTCCAATGTCCCTCTACCGATCCGTCAATCCATCTGGTCGCTCTAGTCTGCTGTCACTCTCTACTCAGCGTGCATGTGACTTACCCTTGTGCTAAACCCTAATTTATGTGTTCCTTCCTTGGCATGCCTCTCTCATTGTATTTGTGTGAAACCCTAATTTTTTTTCTTCATGCATGTTGCACGCCATCTTGTCCAAGTGTCAAAAAGTCTGTACGCTGAATGGTGGGTGCTTGACTAATGGTGAGCCCATGAGAATGTGGAACCCTAGTCCCTTGTTAATTCTCTTTACACTTCTTGACCTAAACATGCCCACTGCTGACTAATTCGTGCGCCCCTCAACTAGATTGATTCCTCCACTTCATGGGGCATCGAAGGGTTGCTGTTCAAACTAGTTTCCAACCAAATCACCATTACTTGAATTTCTTTATGCATTTCTCCATAGTCACTTCGACTCGCTCACATATGCTTCGACCTAGAGAGCTAGGGTTTCACAATGCGTGCTGATAAAAATGCATGAAGGAATGCATACTGAGAAGAGGGAGTGCATCATTGGAGTTGAGATTTGGAGTTGAGATTTAAACCAACACTTCGCCCCATGTTAATTATTTTTCTTTGCCTCCATACGCATCCCAGTTGTTCACCAAACTCAATATTAGTCAAATTATATTCCACCTGGCTTCTCTTAGCACAAATCATAGAGCCTAGAACACTTGTTTTTCATGAACGCCAATAGATTTTTGTAGAGCTCTCGAACCTCTATCAACATTGGGCACCCCAAGAGATTTTCCTCCAAGCCCACAATCACTTTTCTTCAAAACCTATTTGAACAAGCTGGTGTTTGAAGATGCATTCTCTCATCTCCATTGTTGGTGTGGTGCTGGTTGGCAAAGAGAACTACAGAGAATGGTAAAAAAATATCAAAATCACATTAATATTTAATGACATATGGAAAGGTATTTGTGAAGAAACAACAATCATTGAAGAAAAAGAAGATTCATGCTTTGAATCTATTGCCTCAGAAACAAAGTTGAAGAGTAATAGACCACTCATTTCAACATCAAACAAAGAACATGCCATATGGGACGATAGAAAGCATATGCAGTGGTCTCTGATGAGGTATAAATATGATTCCCAATTATTTGGTATTGGTTGGGTCGGTAATTGTGTTGGTCTCGGGAGGAGGTTGAGAAGTTGGATGGTAGTTGCTTAGCTCACATTGACCTTGGGTATGTGGTTGAGGAGTGGACTGGCCAGAAAGAGTAGGCCCTCCATCCTTGTTACCATGGATGATTCACGAGTTTGGGGTGCCATTGTTACCCGAGGAGACGCGAGAGCATCACTCAGATTTTCATGAGATATTGTCTTGAGTATAGTATGGAGGAAAGTGGGATTGCTCTTGTGTCATGCACGACCTGGGGAGGCCATGGCCATTTTTGGGCCAAAAAATAGATTTATTCTGTTTCCCAGTGCTCCCTTGATAGACTCCCTTTAGCTCAGGCAAAGAAGGGAAACTCTTAGTATCATGATTTTGCTCATAGCTACCACATACCTCTATGTTATCTAAACGACACTCCCTTAAAGGGTGCTCATTTTGACATAGAAACGAAGATGGATAGCACCTGGAGTGGGCACTTATTCTTTATTTTTTCTTGGCAACGGTATCCAATTGGGATCTAGTGAACTAAGGATATGGTCTTAAGAATTGTCCAACATGTTTCCCTGGCTTTGATCTTGGTAACTCTCCTCCTCTTGATGATTTTGTGACCCTAGAGGTTAGATCCCGGGGACCTTTCCCAAAGTTAGCAATACCTCATGAATACCATTTACATAGTTCACATATATCATCATAGGTCATCTGGGAAATATCCCCAGCCCCCATGAGATTTAATGCATCCATAAAATCATCCTTGATCCCTCATAAAAGAGATAATATGTAAATGTTTAGGATCAAAAATTAGGTATATGGTCATTTTCAGTTATATTGAAACTCTCTACATAATCTTTGAGGGTTTCCTCCTCCTTCCATGTCATTCTCAAATTTTCTTCACGTATGTCCCTTACTTTGCAATAATCCTGGTACTTTTTAAGAAATTTCTGCTTGATCTCGTCCCATATCTTGATGGAATTTCCTCTAAACCCCATGAACTAGCTAAGAGTTGCTTCTTTTAAGGTGGAGGGAAATAGTTTAAGTTTATGGGAATCAAAATAATAGTCACTTCAAAGGACAAACTTGAAGGAGGAAGGTGTGGGGTCCTCGCTAGGCAATCCACAGAAATTCGGTAGAGCAGAGGGTGGGATGTTTTTCATTTTAAGTATACCCTCGGACTCCTGAATAGGAAATTCAAACGTGATTGGATATTTTTGTTTTGATGTTTATACTTCTTCTCCCATGTTTAAAATCTTTTGTCCCCACAAAGATTCTTCCGAGGAAACAAAGTATTCAAGTTATTCAATATGATTACTGTGTTTTTCTGACTCAGATCCTTCAATGGAATGGCCTTGGTCTTAGGGATATTCGGAGAGGGACATGCCATAATAGTAGATTTGATCTTGGATGGTCCTTCCAGATTATTGGATGCTACTTGTGTGAGTAATATTAGTGATTACTATAGGGGACTTGGAGGACTTTATTTTTTCACCACGTTTATTGGCCTGGTTATTATTGTCATGGGTGGTCCCTGCACCACGTTCATGAGGTTTCTTAGTGCCTCGGGTCATGCATCCTTTGATGATTGCTAATGCACAATATTCTAGGCAAGGGATATCAGAGGGTGGTTGTCAATTCCCTAGGGGTTTCCCTTTAGCATGGTATCGCTCCTACAATGATCCTAAGGAAAAGTCCTAATTCTTATTTGCCTCTGACAAGAGCAAAATTTCAGATATAAATATGATTCCCAATTATTTGGTGTCCCTTTACACTCTTTCACTTAATTTTTCAACCTAGGGTTCAATGTGTACTTATGGGGCACTCGGTGTAGTATGCACATAAGAAGAAATTCACCCAACTACTGGGAAAGACTAACTAAACAACACTATGCATACATCAAAGAAAAGCATAAAAGATGAAAGTCCGATCATAACCCCTACGTTTGGTGGTACCTCTCAAGTTGAGTCTGGCTCTCAGCTTCTCACCAGGTGTGTTCACCTAGTGGGGCCATAGATAAAGTGATTATGTAACACTCCAAGCAAAGAAAAGGAAACTAGTTGTCTTTTTGTCTTAGTTCACATAGGAAAAATTAGATGTGAAATTATTGCTAAGTTAATATGCCAGAACATAGTTTCAATAGTTTATGTGATTCCTCAAATGACAATCTTGTTGATGATATTCCGTGTGGTACTAGGTATACTAGCATATTTGGGTATAAGATATTAATATGTGGCTGAAGCTGAGTGCTTGCATTGATCTAAGTGTGGCATAGTTGGATTATAATTGGCACAAGTGGCCATTGTGTAGCCTGTGTCTATTCTGCAACCTTAATTTTATTGTGCAGCCTGTGTCTATTCTGCAACCTTAATTTTGAAACAAGAGTAAATTAATATAGACTCAAACTAGGAAAATAAACTAACGAATATAAGGTAAACAACACTAGCATGTATATATTCACAACACATGACCGTACATGTAAGCGGGCCCTGTCCCACGGGTAGGCCTGTGCTCACGCCTCCCAATTCACCACTAGCACACAAGTAACTTGGCACTCAAAACATAACAACAGTCTTAATATTAAAAGTTTGAACTTGGAGCTCTTGGATATTACAATTCACTATAGTATGGCACATACTGATATCATACATACTATCAATATACACCAACACACTAATATTTATACAAATTGGGGGAATCTGGTCGCCTAAATATAGAGTGACGAGTTCCTATTACTCTGTTAATAGTCTAAACAACCTACACTCCTATTGTCCGCTGATTGGATGGGACATGCGCAGTTACATATCAACCAATTAGGAATATATTCTAGACCCACAGATTCCTTCCACGATGGTTGAGTCGATTTCTCAATTTGTCCAAGTGGATCGAGGCTTATCAAATTTGGCACATGCTGAATTGCCTAATCTGACCTGTTGAAGAGATTATCTCCTTAATCCATATTAAATACGGTTGGAACCTTGCTGGGGGCTCGTGGCATAGACTGAGAATTCATTCCCTTTAATTTATCTTTGCCAGTGGATACTTAATACCTTTTGATGATTTTAATTCTTTAATTCTGCTGTAGGTATTAAGATAACGTGTTGAATATCAATTTGGGCATATGTTGAAGATTCCTGCTGATATAATAGCGCTGGAGCTGATATATTCAAGTGTTGGAATGTGTACTTTGAAGACTTTAATGCTGATATATATTAGCATTATATTAAATTTTTGATATATCTTCTCAAAATACCCTTGTGCTGAAATAGCAATCCTTCATATTTCGTTTAGAGGAACCTGGAACACTTTGCACTTTATAATCATAATTAGCTTTACTAATAACCACACACATAATAATTCAAATTTCCTTTTCAAAATCCACACCAAACCTTAACTATGAAGAGAAAATAAGATTAATATATGACAAATTAGATAATATCTTAGAAGAGATAAGAAGATAGAAGAAATGAGTACTGAGCATGTATAAGGAGGAAAACTGTATATGTATCTATAGGGTATAGGAAGCCAAAAATATGCCAAAATGGGGGTTCATCAGTCTTTGCGACAATAAGTGCAGAGATGAGCCGGCATATGCTTCTATTAATGGCTCCTATATCGCTTTGAAGAGATTGAATGAATTGTATGACACACACTCTGAAGTGGAACTCATACAACTAATGGTGAAGCTCTTAAACCTAGAGTTGAAGAACAATGACCCTATGGATTTAGCTTCAGAAATCAAAGCCATAATGCATGAAATGATGCCACTAGAGTGAATATAGATATCCCTCTCATTTCATTCATTAAGGCCCTATACCCTACATATTCTCACCACCTTGAATTGTTGCAAGCAAGAGGTCAAATGAAATACATCACATTTGACAAGTTGGTGGAGAAAGTTGCAGAACATGAGAAAGAATTTGGAAAAAAGTCATCTAATTGAATTGGTGAGACCATGTGCCTTGCTCAGAAAAAGAAGAGTAAACCACATGATTCTTCTAGAGGAGAAGGTAGTAAAAGAGGATGTGGAAGAAAGACTTTCAAAGGCAGGGGGGTAGACACAACCAAGGTGATAGATCCAATATTCACTGTACCCGTTGCAAAAAGAACGGGTCACATGAAGAAAATGACTGCAGAGTTCCATGGGAGAATATCAAATAAGACAAACAAAATAAAAAAGAGGACAAAGGTAAAAATTCAAAAAAAGCAAAAGGTAATCCACTTGAATCTTCTCATCACATTGTTTCCCATTGCAATATAGGAGTAACTGGAGATTTATTTATCACTTCATATACTCCTTGGAGAGATGCATGGATTCTTGACACAGGGGAAACCTCCCACATGCCATTCCAAATAGACCTTTTCAAATAATTTAATGACGTTGTAGATGGCATAGTGTATTTTGCAAATAAGTCAAGTATCAAACCTTTGAGAATGTTAACCATCAGACTTAAGTTGCCTGGATTCCTACATATTCTTCTGCATAATGTGCTATATCTTCCTGAGCTCCAAAAAAATTGTTGTCCCTTTTGCACATCCCACAACAAGGCCACTATGTTTATATGTTTGGTGGCAAAGTTGAAATACATAATGATTCTGACAACATGGTTGTTATGACCAGAATGGAAGACGAAAGACTGTTGAAGCTAAATGGAACATCTTCCCATAAAAAAAATGCTACATACCTCTCTCATCATAGTGAAGGTATAATGTCATCTATTCTTTTTTGGCATGTCAGATTTAGCCATATTAATTATGACAACCTCTGTTTATTGAGAAAGAATGGTGTTTCTGGTTTTCCTACTATTCCTAGGAAATTGAAGCAATTCTATACTTGTATCCTTGGAAAGCATAGAAACCAACCATTTCATGATTATACTTCCAAAGCATGTAGAAAACTTGAACTGGTTCATTTTGAATTGTGTGACCCTATGCATGTTCCTTCTGCAAATGGAAATAAATATATCATGTCTTTTATTGATGATTACACCAAAATTTCTAGGTGTACTTGCTGAAAGATAAATCACAAGCTTTTGAAACTTTTAATTTTTTCATGTATGGATTCAAAATGAAGCTCAGTCTCATATTGGCTCTCTTTGCACTAATTATGGAAAATAATATACATCTGATGAATTCAAAATCTACCTTCACCAACATAGGATCAAGCATCAAACCATTGTTCCATACAATCCTCAACATAACGATGTAGCTGAATGAATGAACATGACACTCCTAAATATGGTTCGTTCCATGATGTTTTTCAATAATGTAAATTGATGTTTTGGGATGAGGCATTTCTATGTGAAATTTATGTGAAAAACATGTGTCCATATCATGCTCTTCAAAACAAGACTCCTTATGAAATGTGGTATGGCCACATTCCTTTGGTGAGGCATCTCAGGGTCTTTGGTTCCATCTGCTATGCCTTGATTCCTTAGGAGAAAAGAATCAAGCTTGATGCAAAGGGTTGAAATTGCATCTTCTTGGGGTACTCAAATAACACCAAGGGATATCATATTTACAATGAGACAAACAAGAAATTCATCCTTTTCAGAGATGTAATCTTTCTTGAATCCTCCAAGAAAGATGAAACTATTGAGAGACAACTTGATCATCTCGACAAATACTCATGTAAAGAGATATCATGAATTTAATGATGAGATCCCACATATTGAAAGGGGGATCCCTATCTTGGGTCAATCTATGGAATATCCTTTTGAAGCACCATCTTCCCCACATGAAGAAGTTCCTGGAACTTCATCAGAACTTGAAGTTCATTTGGATGATGTGATTGAGAGGATTGAAAAGTTGAAGCTTGTTGAGAACTCAACACCATCTCAATCAACTGAGCAACTGGGACCACCTCATAAACATCCACCAAAATGGATCACAAAGACACTTTAAAGTGTTCATCCTGATGAGGTCAGAAAGATAGGAACCAAAATTTCCTCAAGACAAGATGGAGGTAATGAAGAAAATTCAAACTCAGGTGATGTAGATGACATGGACTTTTCATATGATTGTGAGTTGAGTTTATCTACTAACCTTGAACCAACTTCCATTAAATAATCCCCTTCTCATGATGAATGTAAACAAGCCACACGAAAGGAATATGATGCTCTCATCAATAATGAGACATGGAAGCTGGTGGATCCTCCAGTTGGAACCAAACCAATCGAATGTAAGTGGGTATTCAAGAACACGTACAAATCAGATGGCTCACTTGACAATCACAAAGCAAGGCTCATGGAAAAAGGATTTGCATAGAAATAAGGAATTGATTATGAGGAGACATTATCCCCCACAAAAAAATGGGTTACCATATGTACTTTATTTTCCATGGCAACACATAATGCATGGAAAATTCATCAAATGGATGTGAAGACTTCTTTCTTGAATGGAGACTTGAAAGAGAATGTTTTCATGTCTCATCCAGAAGGATTTGTTGTGAAGGGACAATAATAGAAGGTATGCAATCTCATCAAATCCTTATATGGACGGAAACAAGCACCACGAGCATGGTATGAAAAGTTAATTGAACATCTTCTGAAATTGAATTTCAAGCATTTAAATATTGACTATGCAACTTTATTTGTCAAGAAAGTTGGAAAAATTGTTGTATATCTTGTAGTATATGTAGTTGATCTGTTGATAACAGGGAACAATGAAATATACGTTGCATCGATAAAGAAAGAGTTGAAGAAAGGCTTCGAGATGACAAATTTGGGGCATCTTCACTACTATTTATGTATTGAGGTGATTCAAAATCCAAGGTATAGATTGATATCGCAAAAGAAGTACATTGGAGAAATGATGAGCAAGTTTGGCATGGATGAGTGCAATTAATCTTGTTTCTACTCCAATGGAACAAAATTTGGAACTCGCATCAAAAGAAGGGAATGAATTTGAGGATGCAACCAAGTATAGACAACACGTGGGAAGTCTTATATATCTTACTACCACCATATCATACATTTCATTTATTTTTTGGATTCTTTCTAGCTTCATGCAAAAGCATTGTGAAGGACATTAGTCTGTCGCAAAAAGAGTTCTAAAATACTTGAAGGGAACTCAATATTTTGGACTCAGATACTCTAAGGTGGATGACTTCAACTTGATTGGATATTCTGATTCACTTTGTTAGGGATAAGGAAAATGGAGTGTCAACTTTAGGCTATCTCATGAGTCCTTGACCAATAACTGTCTCCTGATGATCACACAAACAGTCAGTTCCAGTAGATTCCACAACAGAGGAAGATTATGTGGTAGCTACAAAAGAAACGAAGGAGATTATGTGGCTCAAGAAAATACTTGAAGATTTGCAAGAGAAACACGTGAATTCTACTCCTCTTCTAGTTGGCAATACTTCTGCAATCAAGTTGGCCAAGAATACTAGATTCCATGATCAAACAAAGAACATCAAAACAAAGTATCACCTGATTCAATATCATGTAGAGGCCAATACTATTCACTTGAGACATTTTTACACAAATGAGCAAATTGTGGACATGTTCATGAAAGCACTTGGAAGAGAAAAATTTGAAAAGTTCAGAATGGTGCTTGGACTCACAAACACCCCTTCTGATTAAGGACGGGAGGAATGTTGGACACATAATCCTTGGGATTTCATTATTGTAATATTAATGTAAATATGAAGAGTCGTAGGTGATCGTAAGAGTCACATGTTAGGGAATATCAACAATCATTTTGATTGTATTTATGCACCACTCATGTTAACGAAAATTGCAATAGTGCAATTACGAGTTCTTCCAATATTGGCCTGACAAAAATAAACGCATATAGCATACTTGGTTTTACCAGAAACTCAATGTCTCCATCCCATATGCACAACCTATTTCATTTTTTTAGAAATTCAATGTTTCCATCTTTGTTGGATAATATCACGACATTATAGTTTTTTTTATGATTTCATCCTTGTTTTTAATGATTCTAGGTAATTTGTACGAATTTATAATGTCATTTGTGGTTGGTGTTTAAGGTTTGTTAACCTCAAACCACTTTGAAATTTTTATTTTTATTGTTCCATCCCTCTCTTTCATAGTTCTATGCAATCTGTTAATTAAATCTAGAAGAAATGACAAAATTGTGTAATAAGCTACAAAAACCATATTTTCTTTAGCAAAGGGTAACATGGGATTATAATTTAAATTAGTAAATTATTTTAATTGAACGTCCTTAGCACCTAGGTGATTTTCTAGCATCTCCTTCAACACTGATGCTTGAAAAAAAGACTCAAACGACATAAATAATCAATCCTTAGTTCACGAGATGTTTAAAGAAAATTACAATGATGTGGGATTAAGCTTCTTAGAGCATGCCTCCATGTATCTCAACCTCCATGTGACTCAATGCAAACTGATAATGTCATTTCCAAAAACTTATTGGTAAGAATATTTTGAAAATATTCTTTAGTTGTAGTCTGTAGTCCTAGGAGGATTACCTCTGAAAATTCCCCCACTTCTATAATCAATCTTAGGCCTAGCCAAAGGTATCAACAAACTCCAACAACCATAATGTCTCCCTTCTGTCCTCTCACTTCAATCCATTCCATTGAAGTTATCATCATTAATAGGTCAATGATCAGACTGTATAATACTTGTTTGACATGAAATTTGGATCCACCAACAACCATTTACCACCATATCTACTTCGATTGAAATATTTGCAGGAAATAAACAATTGAGAGATAATGCATGAGGGTCGCTTGATTCTAAAACAAATAAACATAATAGATTCATGGAGTTGTATTTCTAGTTGTTGGAGTAAGAGAGTCCCTAAGTCATTTCTAAAAGAGATCACTACTATCACCCATGAGTGGGAGTGTGAATGGGGGTGGGAGTTGGAAAATTATGAGGTAGTAATTAATGAATTTGGTGATCTAAGTAGGAAGAAGGTGTTGGAGGTGGTGAAGGCCTCTAGGGAAGCCAATATCTACGCATTATGGGCTCTATTCCATGCTCTCAACATCGTCGATAAGTAGGCATTGGTCCACATTTTTTACATGTGACCTTGAAACATATTAGAACCTTTTCCCCTTTGAAAATATTATAAAGATCAAAACAAAATCGAAGAATACCCCATCCAAAACAATAAGATTTCTAAGCAATAATATTTATGAATTGAATCCAATACAAGCAAAAATTATTTCTCAAATTAACTTTGAAACTTAGCCTTATGAATATTTCCAATTTCAATTGATACATTCAATGGGATCGACTACAACTATGGTAGTTCTCATATTGTAAATTTAGTGGTCAAGACATTGTTGGTTATCCATTCCATATTTATTCAATTGAGGCACATGGAAGCTAAATAAGCATAATAGTTGGCTCAACACTGTATACAATTCCTCACAACTATTCTAAGTAAATCCATGATGATGATAACAAATTATTTGTTAATACACTTTATGTAAATGATTATAACTTTTGGTCATGTAATATTTTCTATGTCTCATACTCTTTTCATTATGCACATGTGACATTATTGTTGATGAGATTGCGCTACTTGATAGATTATAGTACAACTTCTATACTCACATGAAACCAATGGCCATGCCATGATTGTTGTTAGATAGACGTTTTCATTTGTGTGACACTTCAATTTTTTCAATATATATACATCAATCAATATTTACAATCTTTACATTGTAAACACTATCATTTCCTCAGAAAATCCTCGATAAAACTTTGAACTCAACCTCCTTTGTTCCTTATTGCATGATATTGTATCTTTGCATTTCTATAATTTTTGGCCTTGTCAATTTCCTCTAATATTTTCTTGAGAGTCAACCCCTTGGTGGTAGTGATCATTTGAAGCTCGGGCTGTTCAAAACTCTCAACCAAATCCAACTCTAAAATGAGATTATAGATGGTTGTAGTTTAGACTTGGTGCTTTGAAGGTTATACACCCTCTATGGAAATGATGGGTGGTTGATAGCTATGAATGACCATAGTTGCTCATTAACATGTAAGCATGGGTGGTTCCAATAAGTGACATAACAAATTCTTCTTTCCTTTTCTTATTTCTATAGCCCATGAGGATTTCTCTTGTTTCATGGAATTAACATTTTTGTTGGAATTATTGTCATTGATGTTAAAGGATTAATAATGTCATTAATATCATATTACGACATTAAAATACACATAACATTTCCAATATTGATTTATATATTTAGGTGCATTAAAAAGGGGTATATTAAAAAAGAGTGCATGTGAAAAAGTAAAAAGTGAAATGGTGGTTTCAAACCCATGGGTTTGGGGTAGTTTCCCATGGTAATAGGAATTAATTATTTAATTAAGGAACGTGTTCTTCATGAAGGGGTATGAAAAATTATAAAAAGAGAAAGTATTGAGAGAAAGTTAGTGTGTGAAAAATGGATTAGAAAACATTGAATTGCAAAATCAGTTTCAAACAGGTGAGCTTGTAACTTTCGTTATAACTTATTTTCTGGGATGTTTCAAATATTGAAACTTTTCATAAACAAAGGAGAGATATTGGTGTGAAATTTCAAATGCTAGTTCGCTATAATTTTAGAGACATTCCCTGTGGAAGTTAGGGTTCCTAAATGCTTATGAAATTAGTTTCAAACATGTCAGCTTGACACTTTTTCTATAACTTATTTTCTGGGATGTTTCAGAACTTGAAACCTTGTAGAGACATAGGAGAGATATTCGTGCACATGTGGTACAAATTTCATATGATGGTTCACTATACTTTTGGATATATTCCCTGTGGAATTCATGGTTCATGAATTCTCTTGAAATTAGTTTCAAACAGGTCAGCTTGGAACTTTCACTATAACTTATTTTTTTAGGATGTTTCAGACCTTGAAACTTTACAAAGATAGAGAATATATATTGGTGTACTTGTGGTACAAATTTAAGACGCTGGTTCATTACAATTTTGGAGATATGCTCTGTGGAAGTTAGGGTTCTTGAATGATCCTGAAATTAGTTTTGGAATTTTCACTATAACTTATTTCTAGGACTCTTCTGTCAACATTTTAGAGAATAGAGGATACACACAAAAGTACCTTGGTAACAATTTTAGAATTAGATTTGAAAAATTTGATACATGACATGTTGTACAAGTTCATTCTTGGGACAAGGCCCAAAACAACAAGGTTTGAGAAAGTTACCATTTGAAAATTCAAATTTTGGTCAAAACTAGTAAAGGTAGAAATAGTGAGTAGACCCGGTGAAGGAAAAATCAGTGAGTAGACCTAGTGAAGGCATATGTATAAACTAGATATGGTGAAGGGAGAAGTAGCAAGTAGACTCAATGAAGGTTGGTGCATCTCACACAAAAATATTGGTGTCTCTTGTTAAGTTGGTGCTTAGCGGCGGAGATTGGTGTCTCTAGTAGATTGATGTCTACAAAGATCTGAAAGAGATTGGTGTTTGAAAATGTCTGAAAGAGATTGGTGTCTCTTTCTAAGTTGGTACTTAGTGGTAGGTATTGGTGTCTTCATTATATTGGTGTCTACAAATATCTACAAGGGATTGGTGTCTCTTACTAAGTTGGTGCTTAGCGACGGGGATTGGTGTCCATGAAGATCTGTAAGAGTAAGTTGGTGCCTACTAGTATTTGCACCAATGAAGATTGGTGTATCCAATAGATTCGTGCCTATAAATATTTGTAATAGTAGGTTGGTGCATATAAATAATTATAAAGATAATCTTTTTGGTTTTCTCCGGAAAGGGTTTCCATGTAAAGCTTGTGTTCCATGTTCTGCAATGTGATTGTTTTCTTATGGTTGATGAATGTTTGAAAAAGTAAAAAATTGTCTTATACTGATTCACCCCCTTCTCAGTATAAGTGTGTGCTCAACAATTGGTATCATATGAATTTCCTTAAGAAACAATCTAACCACTGGAAGGGAGATATCAAGAGCACACATGGACGATCAAGAAGGTTTCTCCACAAACAAGGCTTTGTTGTTTGATAAAACAAACTATGCCTTCTCGAGCATAAGGATGTGAACATATATAATGGATATTGTGTTTGATATTTGGAAATTATTCATGACTGATTATACAACCCCAACAACTCCACCAATAGATGCAGTTGTGAAGAACCCTAGTGAACATAATGTGAAAGCCATGAATGCCATATTGTGTAGTCTATCAGAATCCAAGTTTTTTAAGGTGACGCATTGTGGATCGAAAAAATAAATTTGGGACGAAATTCAAAATATCTATGAAGGCGATGGCAAGGTTAAGAAGGTAGAGTTCCAAACTCAGAGAAGATAGTTTGAGAGTCTAAAAATGAAAGACGAAGAAAATGTTGCAGGCTATCTCCTTCATGTGGATGAAATTGTCAACACCATCAAAGGGCTTGGTGAAAAGGTTGAAGAATTGATGATTGTACAAAATGTGTTAAGGTCACTCCTCTTAAGATTTGATGCCAAAGTTTTTGTCATTGAAGAAATGAAGGATATTGATTCATTAATAATGGATGAATTGCATGAGATCCTCACGACATATGAAATGAAGACAAATAAATAAAAGCCATCAAAGAAAGAAGTAGGCTTCGAAGCCTCAAAGAAGTAAAAAAATGAAGAGCATGAATGAAGCAATAGCTCCGACAATGAATCAAATTCATTGAAAGCCCATTTTGTGAGGAAAATCAAGAAACGATCCAAAAAATATAAAGGTAAGCTTCCCTTTAAATGAGTTAATTGTGGAAAAGTAGAACATTTTGTTGATAAGTGTCCATATGCAAATGATAAAAGTAGTGATGATGAAGACGACCATAATGTAAAGAAAGGGAGCAAACATCTTCAACAAAAAAAACCCAAAAACATGATGAGCATGAAAAGAAGAAGAACTCTTATAAGCAGAAGAAGAATCTTTACTCAAAATGAGTTAGTGACTCGTCTGAAGAAAGTAATGAAAACAATTTCTATAGTGATAGAGAAGAAATTCTATTTATAGAAATAAAAACAAAGATTGATGAAGACAAAGGGATAGAAAAATGGACCCGGAATAAGAGGAAAATGTTGAAATAGATGGAGAAGTGAATCTTGAAGAACTCATTTGTTCCTTAAGAAAAATAAAGAAGCTTAGGAAAAAAAATTGAAATAAAAGGAGCAGCTGCAAAATTATGAAGAAGAGGACCGTGATTCAAAAGCCAAAATGTCGCAAAGCCTTGAAGAAACAAAAAATACTATCATGAACATAAATGGTCAATTAAAATAAGAAAGAATGATGGAATAAGTGGTGAGAATATAGTTCAATAAAAAAGAAGAAATTGCGAAGAGCTAGAATATGAAATTGTTTCCTTAAGAAAGGTACTAGAGAAAACAACTATTAAGTTGAATAGAAGCTTCAAGTTTGAACAGAGCATTGAAATATTAGATGATATTTTCAATTTTAAAATGTCTCCATTCATTAAGACCGGTCTTGGATATGATGTTGTTGTTGCCTCCCTACCTACACCTAGCCCTACTACAACAAGGGAATTTTTGTATTTTGTAGGCGGAGTTCATACTGGTTTTCTAGAAGAGCAACCTACTCTTGATTGTGCCAAACAGATTGATGAGTTTCCTATTCCTCACATGGAAGAATTTGAGCATACAAATGACATTATTTCCGATATGTCAGGTTGTTCTACTCCTGTCAGTGAACCTGACCCTGAGCCTACTTCCTCTGATAAACCAACACAAAATAAGTTCCTTATCATCATCCTCACCATAAAAATCAAAGGAATGAAAATCATGCTTTCATATCTTTGCAGAAGAGATGTGAAAAACAAAATTGTGGATCAATGCCAACTACCTGGATAGATTGTGGTTGGATTGATGGATGGTTGTGGAATCATTTGACCATATTTTTGAGGATTTCATATCTTTGTGTATCATTGGTTGTACAATCCTACAACGTTCCTCTTACTTATTGATGATTACCTTGAAAGTGGTCA